>RJWM01004110.1:0-84902 GCA_004363535.1 Dasyprocta punctata
AAAAAAAAAAAAAAAAAAAAAAAAAAAAAAAAAAAAAAAAAAAAAAAAAAAAAAAAAAAAAAAAAAAAAAAAAAAAAAAAAAAAAAAAAAAAAAAAAAAAAAAAAAAAAAAAAAAAAAGAAAAGAAACTGCTCAAAAGGAAAGAACAACTGGGATAGGGAAAAGAAGAAAAGGAAGAAGGGAAAGGTTATATATATTTGTGTGTATAAATATATATACACACACACATATATATATACAAGATAGATAACTGTACTGCTAATCTCCATTAGTTCGTCAAAAAGAACTGTGCTTTCATTGATTGTTTGGTTATATTTTTTCATGCCTGTATCTTGTAATCTGAACAACTACTCTGAAGATAACAATATTCATTATATTAACCACTGTTAATTTCCTATTATTTTGTTTTGAAATTCTGTATCATCATTTTTATTCTTTTTTTCATTTAAAAAAATAAATATCACATTGTTTGCTTTTAGTTATTTACTGGACATCTGTTTGCCAAAGTGAAGAGTCACTGTTTTTAGCAAAAACCTTTTTAAAATTTCTAACTGCCTCAGAAGAAAACACAGATCATACTTTTAATAAGTAACATGTTAAAGGCCCAGAAGTGAGTTTGTCCCCTGTGCCTATCTGACTGTATCAAAACATTGAGATTTCTAAAAGAATGCTAGGAGAAAATCTTAGTGACTTTGAGCCAGGCAAAGAGTTAAATAAAGTGCAAGCACACAAAGTACCACAGTTAATTTGGACTTCATAAAAATTTAAAAAAAAATTTTTTTTTCTTATAAAACCCTTACAAAAATGAAAAGTCAGACCTCAGTTTGGCAGAAATTATTTGCACTGTGCAAAACAGGAAAAAGACTTCTGTTCAGAATATGGAAAGAGGCATCAAGAAGGTGCTCAACTTAATTTGTCATTAAGGAAATAAAAATTA
Organism: Dasyprocta punctata; assembly: GCA_004363535.1. Taxonomy (NCBI): domain Eukaryota; kingdom Metazoa; phylum Chordata; class Mammalia; order Rodentia; family Dasyproctidae; genus Dasyprocta; species Dasyprocta punctata. Next base: position 937 of record RJWM01004110.1, read on the forward strand.
AAATGACAATAAAATAGCTCCACATATCCACAGAAATGGCTGAAATTTAAGACTGAATATTCTATATATTGTCGTAAATGCAGAGCCACTGCAAGTCTTACAGAATTGTATTTTATTTTATTTATTTTTTATTTTTTGGCGGCACCGGGGATTGAACTCACAACCTCGCGCCTGCCAGGGTAGGCGGTTAAGCCACTGAGCCAAACTCCCAGCCCTGGTCTTTTTGAGGCAAGGTCACATTATGTAGCTCAGGCCGGCCTTGCGCTCCCATTGTAGACCAAGCCGGCCTCAAACTCACAACGCTCCTCCTACCTCAGCCTCCCGAGTCTTACAGAATTTTAAATGTTGCAGCTACTTTAGAAACCAATTTGTTAACCCATAAACATGTAAAACATGCACCCATTTTCAATCCAGCCATTCCATTTCTGTAATGAAGGAGTATATCTAGAAAAAGAATATTTACATGAATATTTTAACAGATTTATTATAATACCAAAAAGAAAGACTTCAAATGTTATCAATAAATGGATTAATACATTGCAATGTATCTATACAATGGGTCCTACTATCTTAGTTAGTAATAAAAAGAACAAGCTATTAATGTATGTTACCACATGTATAATCTTAAAAAACATTATGCCAAGTGAAAAAACAGCCAGACCAGAAAAGAATACATACTGTAATAATACTATTTATTTAAAATTCTAGGGCTGGGAGTTTGGCTCAGTGCCTTAAGTGCCTGCCCTGGCAGGTGCGAGGTTATGAGTTCAATGCCCTGTGCCGCAAAATAAAATAAAATAAAATAAAATAAAATAAAATGAAAAAAATTCTAGAAAATGCAAACAAACCTGTAGTCAGAGAAAGCAGTAAGTAGTTGCCCATCGTTTGGCAGTAGGAAGAGGAAGGGACAAAATGGAGCCCTTTTGGAAAAGAAACTTTGGGGAGTGAAAACGTTGTCTTGATTGTGATGATAGTTTCACACTTGTATGTATATATTTAAAATAGTACTAAATTGTATTTAAGTATGGGCCACTTACTGTATATTACTTACACCTAAATAAAGCTGGTTTTAAAAGAACAGCATTCTTTAACTTTTTTAACAGAAATATTATCTCACAGTAGTTGTTCCCAGCCTAGAATTCTTTGATGTAGATAATTAGTGTGGGACAGGGGAGACCTATAAAATATTTAATAATATATAATATAACTATATTATAAATACTAACAGTATGTTAACTTGCAGTGAGGCTATATGGGTTTTTACTTGGAAATCCTTTTGTGTGTTAACATTTAATCTCAGGAGAAAATATTGTTCTTTTAAAAATGCAGTTTAGGCTGGCTGTGGTGATACATACCTATAATCCTAACACTCTGAGGCAGGAGGATCAAAAGTTTGTGCCTATCCCAGGCTATTTAGTGACTTAGACTCTGTCTCAAAATTTTTAAAAATGAAAAGGGCTGAAATGTAGCTCAGTGCAAAGGTCTGGGGTTCAATCCCCAGTACTTGTTTCCCCAGTACAGTTTAATAGGAAGATCTTTCAAAATATGGGATATGTGAGTTAAAAGGGGAATAATAAAAAGGCCCCTTAATGAATAAAAAGAGTAATTTTGTGAAGAGAGAGATGTACTCTCTATTATGGATTGGTTGGCTCCTGTTTTGATAATTCTCTTACTTCTAGGTGCTACATTTTATTAAGGACATTGATAATTCAGGGTATTAACAGAGTAGATCACTAGAAAGTGTCCAGAACACAATTCAAATGACCACTGATTGAGAGGGACTGTTCGATTTAGGGAAAAAAAGATGACTTAAGGGAACTATCATGACAAACAACACATACTTTAAGACTTGTTTGAACGAGTGAGGGAACTGATTTGTTCTCTGTTGTCCTATAGCTAAGTTTCTCCACCTTGTCACATTTTACAACATATTTATGATGACTCTCACTTGTGCTACATGTGATAAAGACTAAAAAATTTCCAACCTTCGTAAGTACTTAGAATTGCATCATGATAATCATCTGCTCTATAGCCAGGTTGAGATCTCAGTACTAACTAGTAACTATACAGGTTTGAAAAGTTGGCTCAACTCTTGCTAAAGTTGTTATGTTTGTTTTCTTTGAAATAGCTATTATGTGATCAAAATAAAATTCCTCATGGGCAGCATAGGTGGTGAGTAATAGCCACACACCTAGAGTATTTGAATGTAAATGCAAACTTTAAATACAAGCATTCAGTCATTCCAGGATACATGAGTATTGCACAACACACACACACATACACACCCTTTTTCCTGTTAACAAAGAGACAGCTAATGTTTGCTTAAACTTTTAAAATGCTTCAAACTAAAATCAATATAACTGGGTGTTACCTTTTAACTATTCCTTTTTTACATGTACGTCACACTCTTCAAAAATTTCTCATGAATGAAGAGCATTCTGGGGCTGGGCGTTTAGCTCAGTGGCATAAGCGCCTACCTGGCAAGCACAAGGTCTTAAGTTTGATCCCCAGCACCAAAAAAACAAAAACTAAAAGAAGCAGCATTGTAAATTGCCCAGTCATCTGGGGTCACTAAAGGAGTCTATAAATTCTGCAGAGGTTTTTGGGTTTTTTGTTTTGTTTTTTACAGGAATATACACAAAATTTCTAAAGATTGCACATCAGTTAATCTACAAGTCTAAGAAGAACGTAGTTTGTGTTTCTATTTGCTGTATCTCATCTTTTATCTTTAGGAGTGCAGTGTTGATGGCAGAAATCTTTCAAAATTTATTCATATTTTGATAATAAACTTATGACTTTTCATCAAGTGAAAAATTTCTGTGACTCATCATCTATTACCAGACTCTTTCTATATCTTCCAACATAAAATTGTCACAAATAATACTGAGTCCTTTGATACGTAAACAGTCTTCTTTGACCCAGCATATCCATCAGCACCAAGAGAAGGCACACATCTTCCCTGCTTTTTAGCATGTATCCTTTATACATAGCAACTACATGAGTTTCTTAGTTTTCTTCTGGTTAGCAGATAGTTTATGTAGCTGAAACGAAAACTGATAAAGCTGTAATACTAATTTGGAGTATTTATGAAATGATTTTTGAGTGTTCACTTGCAATCATTTCTGATATTGCTGTGTGTCAGTTTCTCAAGGAAGCCTCTCATTGAATTTCATTGAGATGTGCCATACATATTTTTAAAAACTTGTTTTTTTCCAGATAAACAGATTTTCAAATTGAGAAGAAAAGACTGCAGATTTCTGTATACCCTTGTTTTACATCGTATTATTTTTTTCAGTATGTTTTAGTTTATCCTGCTTCTAACCAACTTTGGTTTTTCTTTCTTTTTTTTAATTTAAGAGAAAATAGATACAGTAAGATAGAAACAAAAAGCAAAAAAGACAGACAAACAACAATAACAGATCTGATACAATAATGTTGTAAGTTTATACACTGAGGTGGTTGAAGTTTGACAGTAGTTACAATATTGCATATTGTTACCTTCATAGGGGTTGATCATATTGACAGATATAGACTTGTAAGATTTATCAATTCAGGAATATTAACTTTTCTTTTTCAATAGCTAATGTATTTAGTACTACAGTTTTTTAAACTGTCTTATTTATGCATATTTATAAATTTATGTCTTTTTTCTTTTCCCTTCCTTTCTTTCCCCTTAGGATACCTCTTGTTATCATTGAAATAACTACCCATAACATCAGGTCTAATATAATCAAGCAAAATAGTTCAGAGTGAAACCAATAAAGGATAAAAGAATGGTCGTACATAAGAGAAACAAAACACTAAAGGGATAAACAAACATAACAACATATCCGATACTGTAAAATTATAGGTTTAGGAATTTAGATGGTTGAAATTTTACAGTAGTTGCAACATTGTATATCGTTACCGTTAAGGAGGCTGTTCAGATTGACAGGTAAAGACATGTAGGATTGATCTGATCATATGAATATCAACTGTTCTTTCTCACCAGTTTATGCATTTAGTAGTATGGACTTTTAAACTATCTTATGAATACCCTCATATAAAACTATGTCTTTTTTCCATACCTTCCTTCCTCGGTTCCCCTTGTAATACCTCTTATTATCTTCAAACTAAATGCCCTTACCAATTGGCCAAATATAGTCGAACGAAATAGTACTGAATAAAACCAATAACAAATAAGGTAATGGAGGCAATACATAGTAATGCAACGTTGATTTCTATAGTGCCTCATGTTAACTTCAAGGCAGTTGCCTATATCATCTGTTGTAACACAAACACACTAAGGTTAAAATCCCTCAGAACAGAGCAGCGAAAGTAATACCTGGTTTTGAAGCAAGGTGATCATATATCATTGAAGGCTACCCTTATAAATTTTGTTATCTTTACAATAGCTATCTTTGTCATCATTTATGATAAAGTTAGGCTGGTCAAGGTAGAATAGGATTAAACTAAACAGCTCATTGAAAACAATACTGGACTTAAATCCCGTTGATGGATTATTCATTTGTCTGCCCTGCTCGGAGGTATCTCTCTGTCGCTGTTTCTGGAGCAGTGGACTTCTTTACCTCTCTCTAGAATGTCCTTCAGTATTCTTTGTAGGGTTGGCTTGGTTGTCATAAATTCCTTTAGTTGTTCTTTGTCGTGGAAGTATCTTGTTTCTCTGTTGATTTTAAAAGATAATTTTGCAAATTACATCAATCTGGGTTGGAAGTTGTTTTCCTTCAGGGCTTGAAATATTTCACTCCAAGCTCTTCTTGACCTGATGATTTGTGTTGAGAAGTCTGTCGTGATTCTGATAGGCCTTCCTTTGTAGATAATCTGTCTCTTTTCTCTAATAGCTTTTAATATTTTGTTTTTGTGTTGAATTTCTGGAATCTTGATTATTGTATATCTGGGTGTAGGCCTATTTTGGTCATTTAGCTGGAGTTCTATATGCTTCAGTTATCTGAGTCTCTTCCTGTTCCCATGCTTGGAAAATTTTCTGAAATTATTTCTGTAAATAGGCTTTTAATTTGATTTGTATTGACCCCTGCTTTTTCACTCACACCTTTTATTCGTAAATTATATTTCCTTGGGTTGTCTTGCAGCTGTTGCACTGCCACTTCCAGATTTCTTATTATTTTTAGCAAGTCTTTCCTTTCTCTCTCCTAGGCTGCCATATTTTCTTCCAGATATGAAAGACTATCTTTAGTTTCCTTCAGGTGGTTCTGCCAACTTTTATTGGAGTCTTTGAGTTCCTGGTAGTGTCTCTGAATCTGATTGATGCGTTCTAAGTCTTTATTTGTTTCTTTCTCATTGTCCTTCGATTTTCCATCCTCCACCTTTCCGGCTATGTCTCCTTTAGAGGCACTTAGCGATTGCCCTATTATGTATTTCATTTCAATTCTCAGTTGGGCTAACAGTGCCGCTTTAATTTCTTTCATAGCTTCATGGAGTTGTCTCCCCACTTTGGTTGTCATTTCTTCTGAGAGTTTAATTTTTGGACTCCTGACCTTTTCTGTGTTTGCTTCTCCTGGATTTGTTCTGCTTGTATCAGAGTCCGGAGAGCGCCCTCTATCTTTCCGTCTTGGCATTTTCCTGGGCTATTCAGGGATCTCCTCATTTCTCTGCTGTGATCCTGTGTTGGTCCACTGCCTTTCTATAGCCTGTTTCCGCTCTGCGGATGTCTGGTGTAGTGCGCAAGAACAGGGTCGCTGCCTGGGAACCCATACCGGGCCATCCGCCAAACTTCCCCTATCACGCCCAGGGTGCCAGTGCAGATTCCGCCAGGACCCTCCAGGGCCTGGTGTGAACAAGGAACCGTGCCTAACTAGGTGCGGTTCCGGTCTCAAGATGGACGCCTGTCCCTCGATCTCCCTCAGGGGTGGGGGTTGGGGGACTGTGGCCCGCCGGGTTCACTCACTTGCCTGCTCGAGACCACCTCGTTCCACAATCAATCGCTGCCTCCACCGTCACCGCTGCACCTGCAGCAATTCAATCGCGTATCGCCAGCACTTCAGTCGCACCTTCCCAGTTCAGGTCCCGCCGCCAACTGGACTTGGCTCGGGTCAGAGATATTGCCAGTTCCCACCTATGCCTGTTTATTTCTCCTTTTTTACTCTTTCCGTGGGCCACTGTTCTCATTCTAGACTCCTCTTGGGTCCAGAGGATCCATCTCCCTCTCCCTTCCTTTCCTCCGTTATCGTATCACTCTATATTCCAGCATTTGGATGGTATATTCCAGGGAGTCTCCCTATCACGGTGTCATCTGGTCGGCCATTTTGCAGGAAGTCTCTGGTTTTTTCTATAATTCATCTTCCTAGGTGAATTATCAAACAGTAATTAATGTCATTTAAAATCATTCTGTCCAGTTTGCACTTCCTTAATATAGCTGATGAATTTTAAATTCATAATGTGTTACTGATATAACTAGTCTATTATTCAAGTGTACAGTACAAAGACAAAAATAAATTTTAAAATTCAGAATGATGTAGAAAATCCTTAAATAGACAATTCGGATCATAAATGATCAAGGGAACGTGGAAATTGTGCAAGTTCCGTAAATTTCCTTACATAAAATACTGTTTAAGTATACAGTTATGTGCCACTTAACAGCAGGGTGGGGCCTAAGAAATGCTTCATTAGCTGGTTGTGTCATCATACGAATATCACTGAGTGTGCTTACAAAATCACGAGGTGATTTAATCTTATAGTACTACCAAATTTTATGCAGTCTGTTGTGGAGCAAAACATCATTATTTTCTCCATGCATTTTAAATGTATTTCCTAGCAATTATGTAATTCTTCATTTTGCAGAGAAAAAGATGTGCTCACACAATATTGTACATAGACAATACTCCTTTCACTTTTTCCTATGAGCATTTTTCATGTTGAGATACACATACTTCACAAAACATAAAATTACACATCTGAAAACCCTTCAGTGGTTGTTAGTACTTTGAGTATATTGTATGATCATCACTTCTGTCCAAAACCTGAACATTTTTATCACTACAAAAAGGAACTTATACTTGTTAGCAGTTAGTTCCAATTCCCCACTTCCTCTATTCCCTGGCTATCACTAATCTATTTTCTTTCCCTATGGATTTGTCCCTTCTGGGCATTTCATATAGATGGAAATGTTTTCTACTGATTTAGGAAGAGTAGTTAGGGATATCTGATCTATAAAACTCATAGAAGTAGAGGCTTTATGTCCTTATTCTCATTTAATACCTAGCCAGTGCTGGCACCCAGCAAACCCTTTCTCACAGGTGAATTAAAGTGGTACAGAGATACTGATTTTCTTTATCCTCCTGGTATCCAGGCATAGTTAAAGGCAGTTGCTGTCCCTGGCATCTCCAGTTTTAAGCAACTTCTTTTGTTGTTTATCATTATCTATACAAGTTTTATTTTCAGTGCTCGTCATAGTGTAGAAATGAATTGGTTCCCCAAAATATCTGTTTTTGGCTGGAAAGGTAATTCAGTGAGACAGTGTACAGCTGGCATTGATAGGCTGTGTCTGATCCTTAACCCTGGCAGGAAAGTGCAACTATTATTCTGAGCACTAAGTTGATAAGATTCTGAGCCTGCATCCTAGCTCACTGAGGAGTCATAGAATGTATTTCTCCTTTCTGGTCAAGATATACTTGATATTCAGAGCCTCATAAGATCTCATTGTCTAAATCATGAGGCAGAGGTATAGATAATTAGCTGTTGGTTCTATCTTAAGTCTGGTATTCTTGTTATTCAAAAGAACATGCACAAATGAAACAGATGCCTTACATGATTAGATAACATTCTATTGATACAATTACCATTTTATGTTTGAGTGGCCTGGTCCATAGCTCTGTATTCAGAAATTCTTTTATTATTGTGTACATATAAGATACAGGACTCCAGGGAACTTATTGGTGTTGGGAGAACAGTTGCTACAAACTAGTAAAAAAGGAACCAGAAAAATAGTTTTATCAGTGTACAGTACAGGTATTAAGAATAATCATATACATCAGATAGTTTTTTTTTCCTTTTTATACCAGATAGTTATATAAATGGAGCACGAAAAAATATCTATCAATAAAGCAGGTTAACAAAGAAGCTTTTCTGCTTAGTCCTAGACCTGTGGTGGTGAACACTACAGAGGGCTCTTTGTTATCATTAAAAACTCTAAAAGGGTCACCATCATGGCCTAGATACTAGGAAGGGATTCAAGATAGTAGGGGTGCCATCTCTGAGAAATGTAAGCACAGGCCCACCTATGTGTGGATTTAGCATTATGGTTAGACTATCTGGGAACCTCCAAGCTAAGAAAATAATATGCATAACGGCTCCTAAAGTGCTTGGCAAATGCAAGCAGAAAACACTCTGAAGAGAGACACTCCTGGCTCACACCACACAATTTCATCAGATTAAGCCCTGAACTCATAATCTCAACTTACAAAACACACAAAGAAACAATTTACCAAGAGAAGAATCAGGAAACTAAAGAAATTACAAAAGTGTATATGTGGAGAACCCACCCCGCTGGGTCCAAGCAGCTCCGAACAGAGGACAACTAATCTGCCTTCCAGGGGACTGTGCAACCTGCGCGGACTCCCAGAAGAGAACGAAAATGTGCCCCTCGAGAACCCACCCCACTGAGTCCTAGTGGCTCTGACCAGAGGACAACTAATCTGCCTTCTGGGGGACTGTGCGACCTGCGCAGACTCCCGGAAGAGAACAAGAATGGGCCCCTCAAGAACCCAGCCCCCTGGGTCCGAGCGGCTCTGACCAGAGGACAACTAATCTGCCTTCCGGGGTACTGTGCCACTGGTGCGGACTCCAGGAAGAGAAACATGCACAACCTGCTTGTTTGGAGGCCTGGCCAAATTGATAGCAACTAAGGAACATGAAGCAACTAAATGCTAGTATTGTTTCGTTGATTGTGCAGGCCTAGGGGTGGCAACCTGAGCATCTCTTTGGAAGACGACAGTAGGCAATGTAGCAAATATGGGGGATTCTCTTCTGTCTTGTCTTTGAGGCCCCATATGGTTCTCATTGTTTTGTTTTACTCTGATTATTATTATTATTATTTTGCTTTATATTCTGTTTTTATTGGTTTTATTGTTTTGTTTTTGGTTCAATTCTACTATAACTGTTGGAATGGTCAGCTATTTTGAAGATAACAGGATATACTATAGTAAGTCAGGTGTGGTGGCACATGCTTAAATCCCAGCACGCGGGAGGCTGAGGTAGGAGGAGCGTTGTGAGTTCGAGGCCGGCTCGGCCTACAACGTGAGCACAAGGCCGGCCTGAGCTACATAGTGCGACCCTACCTCAAAAAACCAGGGCTGGGAGTTTGGCTCAGTGGCTTAAGCGCCTGTCTGACAGGCTCGAGGTTGTGAGTTCAATCCCCGGTGCTGCAAAAAAAAAAAAAAAAAAAAAAGATATACTATAGTAGCTGTTGTTTTCATAGTATCTTTCTTCAAAGTTCTGTACCAGTTCTGCTGCTTTGTTTTGCTTGACTTTGTTCTGTTATGTCCTGTTGGATTTTACTATCTTTAAAATAAAATAAAATAATTTAAAAAAGAGTATATATGTAAAAGCTTCAAAATAGTGAATTTATCAGATAGAGACTATAAAATAAGTGTTTAAATTATTGACAACTCAAACCTTTGTATCTGCGGTATCATACACATAGACACATAAAGAAGTATACTTATTAGAACTAAAAATTCATGGAGAATTGAACTTTAGACAGACGAAGAGAGAAAAAGTTGAATTGGATCAAAGATGTGAAGGAATTATCTGGAATGTAACACAGAAGAAATAAAGATCTGTAAAAATATGAAGGCGAGATTAGGAAATACAACAAATGGGTAGTGTCTTATATATCTAGTTAGATTTTCTAAACAAGAGACTAGGGAAAATAGAACAAAAACTATCAAAGAGTAGTTGATAATTTTTCAGAACTGATAAAACACATGGATCTTTAGACTTGGGAAGTGCAAAGAATCTGAACGAAGAAATTAAAAGAAATCTACACTTAGAGACATCAGAGTAAAACTGCTCAAAGCCAGGTATAAATCGTAACAGCAGCCACATAGATGGCTTACAGAGGAGCAATATGAAGTGGATATGGTCTAAAGACTTCAAAGCAATGAGTTAGAATAACTGAAAAGTAGAATTTTCTATCCAACTAAACTGTCATTTATATATGAAGCTGAAATAAAGACATTTACTTTTAACAGAAACTTGCTGAGTAAACCACTGAAGGATGTTCCCTAATGAGAAGGGAAATTAACACAAGTAGTGATGATAGGGTGGGGGGGTGGGGTTACAAAAGAAATCAGCATTTCTACAATTTATTTCTTTTTCTTTGGGTATGGAAAATAGATCTCCTTTCTTATCGTTACATTTTGTAAGGCTCTATATGTATTAGTTCAGGTTGACCATGACCTTATTTATAAAAAAACTCTTTAAAAGCAGAAATATTTATTTAAATCCAGATAAAAATAGACCAAAAGATTAACAGTCATTGTTTACAAATTGTAGATTTTACTGGTTTGGGTTCATTTAGGAAAAACATTGTAGTTTTCAGTACACATTCTATTGTTTTAGTTGGAACTAAGTTATTTTTGAGATATATTTAACTAAATTTCTTCTTTCATTTAGATCCAACCCTTTTTATGAATCCAAGCCAACTCTTCCTACAAATAATTTGGTAAATCCAGTTCAAGAACTGGAAACTGAAAAGAGAGTGAAAAGAAAGGCCCCTGCTCCACCAGTTCTCTCACCAAAGACAGGAGGAGTAAATGAAAACACAGTTTTTTCTGCGGGAAGAGATCTTTCCACTTCTCCTAAGGTAGGATTTTATTCTTTCTTTTCTCCCCCTTTGGATTTTATCTTAATGAATCATGTGTTAATGTTTGCTCTTTTTCCTCCATGTAATTTAATTAAACCTAATAAAAGTTATTATTAGCTAATTTTGATGATTTAAAGCAAAATTTAAAAACTGTGACACTGAATGTGAGCCCATAAATTTGTAGTACAGTATAGATTAGATACCTCGGACTGATTAATGTTTTGTTTGTTTTCTGAGATGAGTGTTACCATACCCAGCCCATTCTCAAACTTGTGGATTCTATCAGATGCGCCTGCCTCAGCCTCCCAAATGCAGGAACCACAGGTGTGCACCAACAGCACCCAGCTTATTGATTTGTTTTCAGTGCAGAGCATTGAATATGCTAAGCATGCACTCTATCACTGAGATACAGCCCCAAGGTTTATTTTTAAAATGCTGTTTTCAAGTGAGGAAGAAAGGCATTATAATTATTGATTGGTGCTCTACAGAAAGGATACTTTGAAGCAGGGCATGGTGATCTATGCCTATAATCTCATCAACCTGGAGGCTGAGGCAGGAGGATTGCATGTGTGACCTCATTTTGGGCAACTTAGAGATTTAATGAGATCCTGTCTCAAAAGAAAAAGCCAATAAAAGGGCTGGAGATGTAGCTCAGTGCAAATGCCCTAGTTTTAGTCCCTAGTACTAATCAGTCAATCAGTATGTAAATAAATAAGTACATAAGAGAAAAGAGGGAGAGAAAGAAGCAGGAGAGGGAGGGAGGAAGAGAGAAAAAAGAAAAAGAAAAGAATAAGAGAGAGAAAGAACGAAAGAGAAAAGACAGAAAGGTGAAAGGGTACTCTGATACAGTTAAGCCTGAAGGATAGCTTGTATGAATTTAGTGGGAGGAATAAAGATCATCTTTTGACAAACATAAAGATTAAGGGTCAATGTAGAAAAATGCTTTAGGAAGTCTTTCAATACTGACACCTTGACTTAAGACACTGGTATTGAAACAAGATATAAAATGGTTGTATACAATGTGATATCTTCTATGCGTAAGGTAGAAATATGAGTTGTATCAAGTTTTTTCAAGTGATTAACTTTTGACTACAATGTATTGTTGTTATTACTATATTAGACTATTTAATTTTCACAGTTAATTTTGATAAAAATTGGATATGTTTGCTCTCAGGAGAATAAAGGAAAGGTGCCAGTAGAAACAGGATTAGAACCTGACATTTTCATTATGTGGACTTGGAACCATACTCCACCTGAGCTGACTTGTCTGTTCTTTTTTTCCTTCAGGCATCAAAATTAAGTAGTTTCTCTTGGGTAGAACATTTTTCAGTTTGTTCTGTGGATTTTTAAATGTCAGAGTTCCAAACTAGCTGATTTTGTTTGCTTGTATTTTGGGTATTTTATAGGGAGGTAGAATTCATTGAGGTCCTCATTTCTGTTGTTCCAGAGGTCAATCCTGTATGTGTTTGTTTTGTTTTTAACCCTATGACTTCAGGTTTAAAAACCAGGAATAAATTCTGTCTTGCAAGGTGGTGGAGTGGTAAATGAAAGGAGCAGATGGTAGAAATATGAAGAAAATGAGATGGCTAATTCTATACCAGTAAAAGTGAAAGTAAAGACTGGGCACTAGTCAGAATCAAAAAATTGGCCTTTATCCATTCTGATTATAAGGAACCCCTATACTACTTCCTTGTCTTTCTGAATCTCTGGTTCCTTTTTGCATACTCCCTGCTCTGTTCTTCTTTTCCAGTCCATTAGGGATTGGAAGCTGATCAAGAATTCCTTTGTAGGTGAACAGAAAGGAACTTACATTACTTTCTGTGTACCTGATTACCCCATTTAGGTCACAGAACAACCTGAGAAATACAAACCATTATCTTCATTTTACATATGAGAAATTGAATTTTAGTATTTTGCTCAACGTGAAAGACTATAATAATGAAAGTCAGGAATAAAATTAAAATCTTTCATGTATAAAACCCATACTTTTCCCACTGTGCCATATTACATATTACTTAGGAGAGTTATTTCTCTAAATTGGAATTCTAAATGTTTTTCCATTGAAATATTATTTATATGGTGATTAAGTTCTTTTGTAGTGAAGTACATAATACCAATATAAATAAATAGTTTTTACATTATTTTGAGGATAATGTTCCATTGCGGATTCATTGTGGAATAAATGTTGTTTCTGGGAAGACTGAATATTTTAACTCCTTACTTCTTTTAGAAAATGTCTCATTACGCACAGGCACACTAGAAACACAGTTATATCCACATTAACTACTTGTTGATCTGTGTCTTAGTTACTTTTTCGCTCGTTGCCGAGACAAAATACCTGACGCCCAAAGTTAGGAAAGGAAAGGTTTATTCTTACAGTTTCTCGGGAGTTTCAGTCCATAAAGTGGGCTCCAAGGCAGCATGGGATGACGGGGCTACAGTTCATGGCGGCTGCAAGCTGCAAGCCGCAATCTGCGCTGGCGAGAGAGAGGGCGGAAGCCGGGAAGCAAGCAAGAGGAGGACCTGCCTTCCCTTATACTGTATCTCAGCTCCACCCCTGGGCGGGTGTAGCAGTCACGTCATTAATCCTGGTGCTAGACAACAAACTGATCACAAGCATCAGACTCAGCCCCATCAAAAGTATGAGGACTTGGGGGTACATAGCATATCCTATACAATCTGGAAGTTAATTGGATAGCATATCAAGTTAAGCACAATTAAAAAATTAATTTTAAAAAAATCTGTTAGCCTTGCACTATGGTATATGCTTGTAGTCACAGCTCCTTGGCAGGTGCAGGCAGCTGGATTGCGTGAACCCAGTAGTTTCAGACAAGATAGCAAGATTCTATCTCAGAGATATTTTGCTCATACATTATTAAATGGAAAAAAAAAAAACAGTGTAAATATAGGAACAACCAGTAAAATTTTTTCTCACACTGTGGGATGTCTCTTCACTCTGTTGATAGTTATTCTTGCTGTGCAAAAAGCTTTTTAATAAGATGAGATCTCAGTTGTTGACTGTGATAGTTCTGTGTGATTGGCATTTTGTTCATAAAGTCTTGGCCTACACCAGTGTCTTTAAGATTTCTACCTATTTTGTCTTCCAGCAATTTAGTGTTTCTGTTTTAATATTTAGATCTTTGATTCATTTCGATTTTAGTTTAATGCATAGTGAGAGATATGTGTCTAGATTTAATCTTCCACATGTCAAAAGCCTGTTCTTCTAGCAGCATTTACTAAGAAGCTATCATTCTTCCAGTGAAGGTGTTTGGCACCTTTGTCAAAGATAAGGTGCCTAAGTGTGTCTGAGTTGTTTCTGCATCTTCTAATCTGTTCCATTGATCCTTATGTCTGTTTTATTGCCAGTACCATACTATTTTTATCACAGTAGCTTTGTAGTATAATTTCAAGTCAGGAATTGTGATGCCCCTGCCTTGCCTTTGTTGCCTCGTTGCCTTAGCTAATCTAGATTTCTTCCAGTTCCAAATGAATTTTAGGATTGTTTTTTCTAATTCCGTGAGATATACTGTTGGAATTTTAATCAGATTGCATTAAATCTGGATAACAGTTTTGGAAGTATGACCATTTGCACTATATTGGTTCTTCCTACCCAAGAGTAAGAGATGGATACCTTTCTGTTTTCTGATGTCCTCTTTAATCTCCATTTTCAGACTACTGTAGTTTTCAATGTAGAGGTCTTTTTATTTCCTTCATCAGATTGATTCCTAGGTACTTCATTTGTTAGGATGCTATTGTGAAAGATGTTGTTTCCCTAATTTCTTTCTCAGTGAATTTGTTATTGATATACAGGAAAGCTATTGATTTTTGAATGTTGACTTTGTATCCAGCTACACTACTGAATTTGGTTATTAAATCCAGAAGTCTTCTGGTGGTGTTTTGGGGTCTTTTATAGAGTATGATGTCATCCACAAATAATGATAATTTAACTTCTTCCTCTCCTATTCTTATCACTTTTATTTCTTTCTCTTGCCAAATTACTGTGTTTCCAAGAACCATATTGAAAAGCGTGGTGACAGTGGACCTCCTTGTCTTGTTGCTGATTTTAGAGTGAAAACTTTCAGGGTTTGTCCACTTAGTATGTTGGCTATTGGTCTGTCATAGATGGCTTTTATCAGATTAAGATAAAGACTGTCTATTCCAATTTTCTGTAGGGTTTTTATCATAAATGAATGTTGGACTCAGTCAGAAGATGATCATATGGTTTTTGTCCTTGGCTCTGTTAATATGGTGTATTACATTTATTGATTTGCATATGTTTATTGATCCTTGCATCACTGGGATGAACCCTATTTAGTTGTGGTGTAGGATCTTCTTGATGATTCACTGTATTCTGTTTGCCAGTAACTTGTTGAGGATTTTTGTGTCTATGTTCACTAGGGAGACTGGCCTTTTCTTGTTTGGGTCTCTCCTTCTCTGGTTTTTGTATTAAGGTAACACTTGCTTCCAGAATTTGGGAGTCTTGGTTCCCTTTCAATTTCATTAAAGAATTTGAGAGTAGCAGTATTAAATCTTCTGTAAATTTCTTGTAGAATTCAGCAGTGAATCCTTCAGGTCCTGAGCGTTTTCCTGCTGTTTCTTAGACAGAGGACTACTATTTAGAATATGTAAAGAACTCAAAAAAACCAGACCCCGCCCTGAGTTTAAAGACCCAGTCCAGAAATGGGTATCCAAAGTAGACACTTCTCAAGTAAAGAAGGAAGTACAAATGGCAAATAAATATATGAAAAATAATCAACATCACTGATTATTCAATAAATGCAAATTAAAATAACACTGAGATTCCATCTCACCCCAGAAAGAATAGTTATTATCAAGAAATCAATGAATAACAAATGCTCAAGAGGCTGTGGGGAAAAAGGTACACTTCTACACTGTTGGTGGGAGTGTAGACTGGTGCAACCACTGTGGAAATCAGTATGGAGATTCTTCAAAAAACTAGGACTAGAGGTTCCATTCAAGCTAGCTATTCCCCTTCTTGTTATCTTCCAGAAAGAATTAAAAGCACCATACCACAGATATATATGCATACACATGTTTAAAGCAACATAGTTTCTAATAGCTAAACCTTGGAAACAACCCAAATATCCATCAACTAATGAATGGATGAAAAGATGTGGAGTTTTTTTTCACACAATGGAGTACTACTATAAAGAAGAATAAGCCTGAGACATTTGTATGTAAATGGATGCACTTTGAGACCATACTCTTCAGTGTAATAAATTGGACTCACATGTGTAAATACATTGTTCCTCTGATGTGAGAAACCAAAAGTGTAAATAACCAAAATGTATAATAGATATTGTGAAATAGGAATAACATATTCAAATGAGCATGGGAACTGGATGGGGGGAAGGAAGGAAGGCAGGGATAATTTTTAAAATGAGAATAAAAGGAAAAAATGAAAACAACACTTCTGTAAATAAGGATAGGAAGAGAGGTTTAAGGGAGGGTAGGGGAATGGGAAAAAAAGAATCAAATTATGTCATGTGCAGATACAAATTCTCTATGATTAATATGATCAGTATGTATACCTAAAATATACCAATAAACTTAAAAAAACCCAGTATAGTGTGATCCCTTTCATTTGTAAGATTTTATTTAAAATCATTCACATGTACACATGTGCATGTAAACAAACATGCATGTAAATATTGTTGGAGGAATCAAAAGTAACTCAATAGAAATTACTTTTGAGGAGAAGCATCTTGATAGGATGCAGAGTACCCAGAACATTGGAAGGCAACTATTTTTATTTTTTATCTTTTTATGTATTATTTCTGTTTGAATATTTCCAACCTTATACATGTTAGTCTGCTGTTTTTGTTATACTAATAGAACTGTGTAATGAGATTGCATATAATTTTTTATTTTTTTATGTTTTAGTGCATATTAGTTATACAGACTAATGACTTTCATTTTTGGCAGACTTGTACATGCACATAGCAAACTTTGATTATTTCAAAGCCCCCATCATTATCTTTCCTTCCCTTCCTAGTTTCACATTTTGAGCAGAGATTTCAATGTGTATAATATATTTTGATCATATTCATTCCTTATTATACATCCTAACAACTTTCTTCACCTTCCTCTTACTCCCTTCCTCTTTTCTAGTAATGGTCTTCTCCTTCTTTTGTGCCATCCTTTTTAGATTCCACATATTAGGGAGAACTTGTGCTGTCATTCTGAGTCTGGCTTATTTTGCTCAACATGATGATTTCCAGATTCATTGATTTTCCTGCACATGGACAAAATTTAGTTCTTAATGGCTAAAAAATACTCCCATTATAGATATGGGAGTATTATATATAATACTGTATTTCTTTATTGCTCATCTGTTGATGGGTACTTGGGTTGGTTCCATATCTTGGCTATTGTGACACAATAATGACGAGTATGCGGGTATCTCTATGGTATGTCGACTTTAATTCCTTCAGGTAGGTACCAAGGAATAAGATAACTGGATCAAATGGTAGGTCTATTTTTAGTTTTTTGAGGACCATCCATACTGATTCCATAGTGGCTGTACTAATTTACAATTCAACTTTAATTCCTTCAGGTAGGTACCAAGGAATGAGATAACTGGATCAAATGGTAGGTCTATTTTGTTTTTTGAGGACTGTCCATACTGATTCCATAGTGGCTGTACTAATTTACAATTCAACTGCAGTGTAGAAGGATTCCTTTTTCCCCTTATCTTTGTCAGTATTTACTGTTTTTTGTATTTTTTTATGATACATTCTGACTAGAGTGAGATAGAATCTCAGTGTACTTTTGATTTGCAGTTCCCTAATGACTAAAGAGGCTGAACATTTTTTCATATGCTCATTGTTCATCTTGGCTTCTGAGAAGTATCTGTTCATTTCATTTGCCCATTTATTGATTGGACTATTTGATGTTGTAGTATTTTTTGAGATATATATATATATATATATATATATATATATATATATATATTAATCCTCTGTTACAAATATAGGTGGCAAAGATTTTCTGTATTCCGTAGGCTGTCTTTTCACTGTTGTTTTCCTTACTATGCAGAAACTTTTATATTCCATTTGTTGAGTGACTCTTTGCTTGTACCTATGGCTTCAAGTGTTTCCTCTATATTGTTTTGTTTTGTTTTTTCCAGTTTCAAAGTTTGAGGTCTTATACTTAGGCCTTTGATCTGTTTTGAATTGATTTTTATACAAGGTTAGGAATAGGTTTCTGGTTTCAGTCTTCTGGTGAATAGCCAGTTTTCAAATCACCATTGAAGAGCTGTTTTTTCTCCAGCATGAATTTTTGGCTCTGTTGTCCTGAATCAGATGGTTGTATTTCTGTGTATTTGTTTCTGTGTCTTCCATTCAGTGCCATTGGTCTGTGTCTTATTTTTTATGTCAGTACCATGATGTTTTTGGTACTAGAGCTTTGTAGTATAATTTAAAATTTGCATATTATGATGCCTCTGGCTTTACTCTTTTTGCTTAGGATTGCTTTGGCTGTTCTGTTTTTGTGTGTGTGTCTGTGTATGTGTTTCCATATGAATTTTAAGATTGCTTTTGCTAGTTTTGTGAAAAACATCATTTGTGTTTTGATGGGGATTGCATTGAATCTGTAGTTTGCTGTTGGTAGTATAACCATTTTAACAATATTAGTTTTAGCAATCAATGAATATGGGAGGTCTTTCTATCTTCTGGAATCTTCATCAACTTCTTTTTTAAGTGTTTTGAAATTTCCATAGAGTTCATTCACCTTGTTGTTAGAGTGATCCCTAACAATTCATAACTTTGGTCTTTTATCTCCATCACATGTTTTATTTATAATTTCTTGAGTTGTTTTCCATTATTAGGATTTGCATGTAATAATTCTTCAACTTCATCTTTAAGCCCTGCAAGCTCTGAAATTCTGTCTTCCTCTTGCCTGTTGGGAAGACTTTCCACTGAGAGTTTTTGGGTTTTTTTTTTTTTTTCTTTTTTTACTTAATGCACTTTTCATTTCCAGAATTTTTGTTTGGTTATCAGAAACTCTCTTTGTTGAATTGTTGTTTATATTTTGAATTGTTTTAATTCAGCTGCTTATTTTTATCCTTTTTGAAGTAATCAGTTGTTGTAATTTTTTTGGCATTTCTTTTACTTTTATATCTTGTATTCAGTTACTGATGAGTATGAACATTTGGAGGAGTGATGGTGCTTTGTTTTCTCAGAATTATTGAGCTTCTATATTGATATCTCTGCTGCTGTTGGGATGAATATCTCTTTCACTTTTATTTGAGAGTCTCAGTGTCCAACTTTCTTTTGAGGGGTGAATTCCGGCACAACTTAGAAGAAAACAAACCATATTAATGTTTTGTTTATTTGGTTTGTTTTCATATTGTTGTTTATTTTTATTTTTATTTTTTTGCATTTTTTTATTTAAGCAAAAAAAAAGACATAGATAACAAAGACAACAAGCAAAAGAGACGAACGACTAGAGTAAATGCACAACAGTAACATTGCAGGTGTACAAAACAGGATGATAGAAACTTGACAATGGTTGCAATATTGCGTATCATTATCTTTAAAATGGTTACTTACATTAACAGATATAGACATGTAAAATTGATCTAATCATATGAGTATTAATTATTCTTTCTCAATAACGAATACATTCAGCAGTGTGTTCGTTTTAGTTACCTTACATATACATGTGTATAGATTTATATTTTCTCTTTCCCCCTTTTCCCTTCCCAATTACTTTTGCTCTTCGAGCTGTTTTTTACCCTTACGTAGTATTTATTATAGATTTTGGATCATATATACTTTTTCAGTTTCTTACACTAGGGAGACAATACAGTATTTACACATGTGGGTTTCATTTATTTCACTTATGAGTATGGTCTCAAGTCGTGACCATTTACTTATAAAAGTCTCAAGGCAATCTTTCTTAATAGCTGAGATTGTATAATACCACATCTTTTTTATCCATTCTTTGATTGATGGGCACTTGGGTTGTTTCCAAGATCTGGCTATTACAAATTGTGTTGCTATAAACATGGGTGCACAGATATCACTCTGTTACGATGTTTTCAATTCTTCTGGAAAAATGCACAGAAGAGGGATAGCTGGGTTGAATGGGATCTCTAATCCTAGCTTCTTGAGGAATCTCCACACTGACTTCCACAGTGGTTGCACCAGTCTACACTCCCACCAACAGTGGAGAAGACTTCCTTTTTCCCCACAGCCCCTCCAGCATTTGTTGTTGGTTGATTTTTTAATCTTGGCCATTCTTTCTGGAGTGAAATGGAATCTCAGTGTTGTTTTAATTTGCATTTCCCAAATGACCATTGATGTTGAACATTTTTTCGTATATTTATTTGCCCTTTGTATTTCTCTGAGATGCCCAATTTTGGGTTGGGTCCTTTAATTTTAGGGACCTGATTTCTTTTAATTCTTTATATGTTTTAAATAGAAGTCCTTTGTCTGATGGACAATTGACTAAGGTATTTTCCCAGTTCATGGGTTTTCTTTACACTCTGTTGGAGATTACCTTTGACATGCAAAAACTTTTTAGTAAGATGAGATCTCAGTTGTTGATTCCAGGAAGTGTTTCCCATGCAATTTGATTTTTGTTCATGAACTCTCTGCCTACTCCTATGTCATCAAGATTTTTACCTCCTCTGTCTTCTAACAAGTTTAGTGTCTCTGATTTAATATTCAGATCTTTGATCCGTTTTGACTTGATTTTAGTGCATGGTGATAGGCATGGATCTAGTTTTAGTTTATGGCATATAGAAAGCCAGTTTTTCCAGCACCATTTGTTAAAGAGGCTATCTTTCTTCCAATGTACATGTTTGGCCCCTTTGTCAAAAATGAGGTGGCTGAGTGTGTTTGTAGTTGTGGCTGTATCTTCTAATCTATTCCATTGATTTTCAGGTCTGTTTTCATTCCAGTACCATGCTGATTTTATCACAGTAGCTTTGTAGTATAGTTTCAAGTCGGGGATTGTGATGCCTCCTGCCTTCCCTTTGTTGCCCAGAATTGCCTTTGCTATTCTAGGTCTTTTCTGGTTCCAGATGAATTTCAGGAATGCTTTCTCTAGCTCTGTGAGGTAGGCAAGTGGTATTTTGATTGGGATCGCATTAAATCTGTATAATAATTTTGGGAGAATGGCCGTTTTCAGGATGTTTATTCTTCCTATCCATGAACAGGTAATATCTTTCCATTTTCTGAAATCTTCTTTGATTTCCTTCTTTAGAGTAATGTAATTTTCACTGTATAGATCTTTTATTTCCTTTGTTAGATTGATTCCTAAGTATTTCATTTCTTTGGATGTTATAGTGAAGGGTGTGGTTTCCCTTGTTTCTCTCTCAGTGACTTTGTTGTTTGTGTACACTAATGCTGTTGATTTTTGAGTGTTCACTTTGTATCCAGCTACATTACTGAATTTGGTTATTGCTTCTAGAAGTCTTCTAATGGATTTTTGGGGGTCTTCTATGTAGAGTATCATACTGTCTTCAAATAATGATAATTTCACTTCTTCCTTTCCTATCCTTATTCCCTTTATTTCTTTCTCTTGTCTAATTGCTCTGGCTAATATTTCCAGAACTATACTGAATAGGAGTGGTGATAATGGACATCCTTGTCTTGTTCCTGATTTTAGGTTGAAAGTTTTCAGTTTTTGTCCATTTAGTAAGATGTTGGCTGTTGGTTTATGATATATGGCTTTTATCAGGTTGAGGTAGAGACCATCTATTCTGATTTTCTGTAGGGTTTTTATCATGAATGGGTTTGAATTTTGTAAAAAGCTTTTTCTGCGTCTATTGAGATGATCAGGTGGTTCTTGTTCTAGGCCCTGTTGATATGGTGTATTACATGTATTGATTTGTGTATGTTGAACCATCCCTGCATTCCTGGGATGAATCCCACTTGATCATGGTGTATAATCTTTCTGATAACTTGCTGTATTCTAGTTGCCGGTATTTTATTGAGGATTTTTGTGTCTATGTTCATTAGGAAGATTGGCCTGTAATTTTCTTTTTTGGTTGGGTCTTTCTCTGGTTTTGGTATTAGGGTAATACTTGTTTCCAGGAATGACTTAGGGAGCCTTGCTTCCCTTTTGATTTCATTGAAGTGTTTGAGGAGTGTTGGCATTAAGTCTTCCATAAATTTCTTGTAGAATTCAGCAGTGAATCTATCAGGGCCCGGGCTTTTCTTTGTTGGTAGGGTCCTAATTACATTTTCAGTTTCATTAGCTGAATTGGGTTATTCAACAGCTTTACGTCTTCTTGATTCAGCTTTAGTAACTCATAGGTTTCTAGGAATCTGTCCATTTCTTCTGTGTTATCGAATCTATGTGAGTAAAGGTTTTTGAAGTAGGTGTTGATGATCTTCTGTATTTCCACAGGGTCTGTAGTGATTTCACCCTTTTTGTTTCTTATTGTATAAATCTGAGTTTTTTCTTTCCACTTCTTGATAAGTTTGGCTAGGGGTTTATCAATTTTATTTACTGTTTCAAAGAACCAACTCTTTGATTCATTAATTCTTTGTATTTTTTCTTAGTTTCAATTGCATTAATTTCTGCTCTAATCTTAATAATTTCCCCCTTTCTTTGGGCTTTGGACTTGACTTGCTCTTCTTTTTCCAGAAGTTTGAGGTGCAGCATTTGTTTATGTGTGTTTTTTCCATTTTTCTGATGTGGGAGTTTAGGGCTATAAATTTCCCTCTGAGGACTGCTCTCATTGTATCCCACAGGTTCTGGTAATTTGTATTTGCATTTTCGTTCCATTTTAGATATTGTTTAATTTCTTCTTTAACTTCTTCTGTGACCCATTGGTTATTTAGGAGAGTATTATTTAATTTCCATGTGTTTATGCAGTTATTGTAGGTTTTTTTGTCATTCATTTCCAGTTTTACTGCGCTATGGTCAGATAATATGCATGGAATTATTTCAGTTCCTTTGCAATTCCTTAAGCATGTTTTGTGGACCAGTATATGATCTATTTTAGAGAATGACCCATGTGCAGCTGAGAAGAATGTGTATTCTGATGTTGATGGGTGGAATACGTGGTATACATCTACTAGGTCCATTTGTTCACAAGTTTGATTCAGTTCTGCTATTTCTTTGCTGATTTTTTTGTTTGGTTGATCTGTCTCTCTGTGACAGTGGGGTGTTAAGGTCCCCTGTTATAACTGTATTATTGTTTATTTTGTTTTTCATGTCTATTAAGAAATGTCTTACATAGTTGGGTGCTCCCATGTTTGGTGCATATATATCTATAATGGTAATCTCTTCCTCTTGAAGTTTTCCCCTAACAAGTATATAGTGACCTTCTTTATCTCTCTTGATCATTCTCGGTTTAAGGTTTGCATTGTCTGCAAACATAATAACTACCCCTGTTTTTTTCTGGGTTCCTGTTGCATGGAGTATTGTTTTCCAGCCTTTGATTTTTAGTCTGTGAATTTCCTTTTGAGTGAAATGTGTTTCTTGTACACAGCACATTGTTGGGTTTTGTTTCTAAACGCACTCTGCTAGTCTGTTTCTTTTTATTGGTGAGTTGAGACCATTTACATTGATTGATATAACTGATATGTACTGACTCATCCCTGTCATGATATCTTTCTGTTGTTGGTTTTCTACATTTTCTGTTTAATTGTTTGCCCTGCTTAGTGGTTCCTTTTGTTGTTGTTCTTAAGATTGTAGCTATCTTTGTCTCTTTCTAGAGTGTCTTCCAGTACTGTTTGTAGTGTTGGTTTGGTGGCCATAAATTTCTTCAGTTGTTCTTTGTCATGAAAGTATCTTATTTCTCCATCAATTTTTAAGGATAGTTTTGTAGGGTACATCAATCTGGGTTGAAAGCTGTTTTCTCTTAGGATTTGAAATACTTCACTCCAAGCTCTTCTTAACTTAAAGGTTTGTGTTGAGAAGTCTGCCGTGATTCTGATAGGCTTTCCTTCATAGGTGATCTGTTTCTTTTCTCTGACAACTTTTAGTATTTTGTTCTTGTGCTGTATTTCTGGTAGTCTAATTATTATATGTCTGGGTGAAGATTTATTTTGGTTATGGTTAATTGGGGTTCTGTATGCCTCAGTTACCTGTATTTCAGATTCTCTTCCCATGTTTGGAAAGTTTTCTGCTATTATTTCTGTGAATAGTCTTCGCAGGTCATTAGTATTGACCCCTGGTTTTTCATTGATGCCTATTAATTTTATGTTATTTCTCTTGGCATCATCTTGCAGCTGTTGAATTGTTGTTCTTGGTTCCTTACTATTTTTAAGAGATCTTTTCTTTCATGGCCATGATCTCCCATGTTGTCTTCAAGATCTGAGATTCTATCTTCAGCTTCATTCAAGCAGTTTTTCAAACTTTCCATGGAGTTTTTCATTTCCTGCATTTCCCTTTGCATCTGTTTCATGCATTCTGTTTGTGTCTTATATTGTTCACTCAAAGGTTTGATCATTTTCTTAAGTTCTTCTATTTTTTTATCTTGCTCTTCTTTAAATACATACAACATTTCTTTTATAATGATTCTTATTTCATTTTTTAGCTGAGAGAATATTTCTGATTTGAATTTCTCTATAGCTTCATCGAGCTGTTTCTTTACTGCATTTTCTATCATTTCAGAAAGGTCAGTTGTGTGACTCCCAGTGTCTTCCATTTCAGTGTCTCTTGGGTTTGTTCTCAGTGGGCTGGGAACTGAGACTGCCTCTTGGTCTTTCATTTTGTCATTTTCTTCTAGAACCTATGTGGCTCTGTGCCCTGCGAGGCTGGCCGGGTGTTCCCCTGGTGGGTCGCACTGAGTCACGGGACCCAGTAGTGCTGGATCCTGTGCACAACAAGTGAGGGCGGCCTCCCGGGGCATGTGGGTGGAGCCTCCACCTTATTGGGTGGGGGCCAAGGCCTCCCAGTCCCAGGGAGCTAGGCAGAGTGTACCCTGGAATGTGGTGTCACCCAGACCCTGAGTCTGGGTGCAAGGAGTTCAGAGCTTCTGCTGTGCCAGGCAAGCCTGGGCGAGCCCCAGACCTATAGTTCTGGGGCCTTGCTTCTGGCTGGGTGGGGCCCGCGAGCTCTAGGATGCAGCTCGTAGGCTGCTCCACTGAAGTATGGGGCTCATGCGCTCTGCACTCTGGTGTGGGGAGCTCAAGCTCTCCAAGACCCTGCAGCTATGCTGGTCACTCCCTGATGAGCAGCTCTGGGGTCCTGGGCTGGGCTGGGCTGAGTACCTCTGTGTCCTGGGAGGCTGGCCTGGTGTTCCCCTGTTGGGTCGCGCTGAGTCACGGGACCCGGTAGAGCTGGATCCTGTGCGCAGCAAGTGAGGGCAGCCTCCCGGGGCATGCGGGTGGAGCCTCCAACTTAACTGGGTGGGGGCCAAGGCCTCCTGGACCCAGGGAGCTAGGCATAGTGTACCCTGGAGTGTGACGCCGCCCTGACCCTGAATATCTTTATGTTATTTTTGATAGAGGAGCTCACTGTGTAGTTCAGGCTGGCCTTAAATTCACCATGTATCCCTGACTAGTCTTGAACACATGGTGATTCTTCTGCTTCAGCCTTCAGTGTTCTGGTATTAGAGTTGTGCACCACTGTATCTGGCACCAGTAGTGTTGATGACACAAAGACGAAACAGTTGACATTCAATAAAGCCAATTAAAAGCAACAGTTATACCACATTAACAATAGAAATCAGCAGTAACATAGAGTAAACTTAAAGACTAAAAATTAATAAAAGTTAATAGTAATAATAATAAATGGGGGGAGTGGTATAAGGGAAAAATGAAAGAAGTAAAATTATTTCTGAAGTTTTATTGGTACATGTTTACAGTGTATAATAATTATATCCATCATGGGAAGTGAATGTATGTACATAAGACATCTTAATTCTTTTCTCGTCACCTCTCCTTCCTGACCCTCCTCCTCCCACTATTTCTTGAAGTAAAATTTTAAAAAGGAAGAAACAATAAGATGAGAGAAAAGTGAGATTAAAAATCCAATTAAAGAATAAAAATGTAGGGGACTGGGGATGTGGCTGAGTGGTAGAATTCTTGCCTTGCATGCCTAAGGCCCTGGGATGCTCAGCACCACAATAATAATAATAATAATATAATAATAATAATGAATAAAAATGTAGGTAGGACTAGGTAAAAGTAATAGAAAAAAAAACACCAATAAACTAACAAGAAAGAGAAAAAAAAGTGAATACCTCTCCCCTAAAGAGAAATTAATCTAGAAACTGTCTCTTGGTTGAGGTGTTTGGGTGGGTTGTTTCTTCCAAGTACCTGAAATATTGGAGTTGACCGGATATGGGGGAAGTATAATGAGTCACAGTTTAGGCCTGTTGTGTTTCCATATCTAGTTTATGCTATGTGAATCCTGAGTCCTGCCCTGTATTTCCCAATAGGTAGGACCAGTCAGCGGTTAGTGTTTGTGCCCTTCTGTGTGCAGAAAACCACTTCTATCCCTGATTAGCTATGTGACCTATGGATTTGTGAAGTGTCCAACTTGCTCCAGTGGTTTCTCTATTTACATTCAGGGATATGGCTTCCTGATCACATTGACCAGTGGAAAAAGGCCACTGATTACATTGGCCAGTGGAAAAAGGGCACTGAATTCCAAGCTGGAAGGAGGTAGCAAGGGGAGCCAAACAATCCAGTGGGCCCAATCCCAGTGCTCGCAGACCCATCTTCCCCAAAAATCTACATGAGATAGGCCTATCTCCTCACTATAGAGTGTGGTGCTGCTGACCACTGTGTCCTCCACAGCCTGAGTTCCATGCTACTTAAATTTCTCTGGGGGTCTTTGATTAACCTTCTCCCTCTCCATGACTATGTCTTATGACCATTTCCCGCTCAGTCACTGAGGTATGATGATCTCAGAGACCCTGAAGTTCAGTTGTTCTGTGCCTTCTGATTCCCAGTGTAGCTCAATCTTAAATAATAAATCCCTTCTCAAAATGGCTCCTGATCTCATGCATATATATAGTAGGTGTTGTAGTCAATTTCTTTTCCGAAGATAGCTTTCCATGAGGAAGCAGTCACTTTCAGAGTAAAACTTCACTCTGTATTTTCAGCTTATAAAAATAATTAAAAGAACAACAATTTAATAAAAAGTGATAGAAAACAGGAAGTTAGACTCTGGAGATGGGAAGAAGATCTGGGATTGGGGAGAGATGGGAGGGACAAGAGGAGAAGGGGAAGAGTGTGTGTGTGTGTGTGTGTGTATGTGTGTGTGTTGTGTGTGTTCCCCAAAATGTATGTATTATGCATCATAAACATATAATAAAAATATCTAATAAAAATAGGGGAAAACAATGTCTGTGAATGTTTCCTAGGGTTAGTGCTGCCTTCCCTTGTTTGTCATCCTGGGGCTGCTCTCTTCAGTCTTAACCTAGGCTTACCTTGAGGAACCACTCTGGGAACAGGAGCCAGAGCCAGAATTAATGTTTTAGACTGCTTTGGTCTTTTCTCTGTGTTGTCTTCTGTTTTTCCATGATTTTAGCTTTCCTGATGATCTGTGTTGTTTTGTTATTTGTAGTACTGAGGGTTGAATTTAGGGCCTTCACACTGAACTATATCCTCACTGGTTTTTTGTTTTGTTTTGTTTTGGGGGGGTGGAGGGGCTGACATTTTCCAAAATTATGCCTCAGAATAAAAGAAATCACTATTAGGTGAGACAAGTGGCACTAAAATGTTTACTAGTGGCTTGGGGTTCCATCAAGTGATTCCATGTTCTTCATTGAAGACCAGGTATAGAGACTTGGCATGTGCTCTCTAGATTTACACAGTGTACATCCACATTCATTCTTTTTATATATTTGTGTATGTATAAGATTTCATTTGAAAAAAATGTGGACCATTGGCAAGCCAAAAGAAAAATAGAAATGGAAACCACTACACGGTTAAGTATGAGATAAATCTGTAAATTAAAATCAGTAACATACTGACAGTAATAAAAAATGATAAATGGCAACCTAGAAAGCATAGTAAAGTGGGACCAAACTCATCACAGGAATAAACTGATGTATCTCAGTAGTTCCTGAAGACTTTGCAGCATTATAGTTTGGTAAAATAATTGACCACTTTTACAACCTTGAATCAACCTGAAAGAATTTTATTAGAATGCAGGATTCTATTTATGAAAACAAGAAGATATGTTTTACTTACACATTTTCAGTAAAACTGTTACAGAGTTTTGATGTTCAAAAAGATAAGTGTCTGGGCCAATTATTTCCCTTATTTATAAATTGAAAGGGATACATTAGTTTAAACAAAACTTTTGAAAAAACTCACCTCAATTTTTAAAAAATATTTTTATTTTAAAGAGAATAAAACCAAGCAAAATAAAACAGAATAAAGCCAATCAAAACAAGACAGTGTAAGTGACATAGGATTTCAAAACAAGATAATAGGAGATCAACAATGGTTACCATAATGCCTCTTGTTGTCTTCAAAATAGCTGCCCATACCCTGAGACATAGTACAATCAAACAAAACAGAACAGAGTAAAACTAATAAAAACAAAATAATGAATGCAATAAAGAACTTCAAAACAAGATAATAGTAAATCCAAAATGACTACCATAATATATCTTGTTATCTTTGAAATAGCTGCCCACGCCATCAGATATAATCAAATCAAGATAAAACAGAATAAAACCCAACCAAACAAAGCAATGAGAATGATACAGGACTTCAAAACAAGATAATAGGGAATTAACAATGGCTACCACCTTCAGAAGAAGAGCCTCCATATATGCTACACTGTGTATTCTTATCCTCTAATAGATGATTAGATTACCAACTTTAGGCCTGCAAAGTTAGTGAAACACTAAACACTACAAGCATGAAGTTGTTGTATTTTACCTAATTAGCTGTCATCGTAGCCTGTGTTTCTGTGGATCAGCCTGTTGCTTAAAGGTAGCAGGGGGTGGGGGTGGGGGTGGGGGTGGGGGTGGGTCATTGACTCTTGTCTCCCTGCCCGCACACGGAAGGAGCTGGCTTTTGGTTCTCCCCCAATCAGTTTGTGCATGGTGCCGACTCACAGGAGGTCTTAGCTTCTTGTTGACTTCTTCTCCTCTCCCACAGTCCATGAATGGCTCCAACTCATAGGACAGGGCTGGCATCTGGCTCTCCCTCAGTTAGCCCTTACATGGCACCAACTCACAGGAGGTCTAAACCCAAATTTTAGTTGTGCAATAAAAGAATATTTTGCCACAATTGTGTAAAACTGTACCAAGTGGCAACTAAATGCAGAGGCTGAAGGAACCATTCTTACCATAAAATGACAAGTGCTCAGCCTATTTCCCAAAAATAATTATTTTTAAGAAAATTCATGAAAACAAACTGAGATTTGAATTTAAACAAAGAGATAAGCATATACTTTTATCACAAAATATAATCCAACCTTTCTCCTGAAGGCAGCTAAGGGCTCCTTGTTGTCATAAATCTACATAAATTTCACACTTCTGACATTTATTTCTGCATTTGTAAGGTGTGTGAACCACAACACGTTTTAAAACAACTTGAGGAAAAAGCCTAATATAAGCCGGGTGTGGTGGCGCACGCCTTTAATCCCAGCACTCGGGAGGCTGAGGTAGGCAGAGCGTTGTGAGTTCGAGGCCGGCCTGGGCTACAATGCAGCGCAAGGCCGGCCTGAGCTACATAGTGCGACCCTGCTTCAAAAAACCAGGGCCGGGAGTTTGGCTCAGCAGCTTAAGTGCCTGTCTGGCAGGCGCGAGGCTGTGAGTTCAATCCCTGGTGCCGCAAAAAAAAAAAAAAAAAAAAAAAGCCTAATATTTAGAGAAATAATTTAAACACATAATTGTTCAATAAAATAAATTAGGCTTAGTAGTGATTTTCCACCATTGGCTGTTTGAATAGTATATAACTCTGAATATGGTAGCTTCTAGATATAATTAATGCAACGTCATATAAAATGCATTTCAAATTACAAGAACTCATATAAATAAATTCATTACCAGATAAATCTGCTGCTGTACATTACTAACCACATTTACCCAATTTGATAAAAATCACAGTATAATGAATCTACTATCAATGACAATAAAAGATCATTGACAAAGTAAATTGAATTTGTATTTTTGTGACTCTGTAGAGGTGGATACCACTGCACGTTCCATGATGAAAAGACCCTCAAGATCCTGATTGGTGGAACTCCAGTAATTGACAGTTATACTGCTATCCATTTCCTGCATCTCTAAAAGGAGAAACTGTCTGTATCTGAACACTCAGCTGAATAGCTCAAGCCTTCACTCATGATGTTACCTCTTTCTAGAAAATTCTGACAAAGACCAAATGTTTTTGAATTTGAGTAGATTGCAGAAACTGTTGGAAGCCCAGGATAAACCAAAATTAGAGTAATACGCATCAGTTCTATTTGATGCCAGCAGAAAATTCAAACCACATAATAAACACTCCTTTCAACTTTTGTACATAAAGAACCACTTAAGGTCTTTATCTCCATTTCTGTCTATAAAAATTGTGTGGAAAGGTGTCTAAGGGCCACTATTGCTAGAAAACAGTAGGCATGCAATCAGTTAACTCTGTTTCAAACCTTTCAGGGAAAATCATAAAAACAATGAGAATCAAAATATACTTGAATAAAATATTCACATGGGTTTTTTCATTTTATTTGGAAAATAAAATGTCAATCTATATTTAATGACTGGGAAAACAAGAGGTAAGCTTAATAGGAATAAGCTGTGTGCTTTACTTTTCATTTTGCTCAAGCTAAAGGATAACTTGTCATAAAAAGACTCAAGGCTACTTTGTAGAGGCCTAGGTGAATGTTCAGGCTGGGTTTCAGAATCAATGGGATCAGCCTCGATGTATCTGCTTTTCTCTTTGGAATGTCTCCAATCTGTTTTGTGTTTTTCCCTGCAAAAATGTTGGTTTTGGAATTTTCTGTTTCCCATACATAGCATTGCCCCATTCTAGTCAGCAGGAAGGTAGGGACAAAACACACACACACACACACACACACACAAACACACACACACACACACACACACGTCCAGAGGCAGGGAGACAGACAGACAGACCAACAGACACAATACCACAACACTACCTGGAGCAAAGAAGGCAAGAAATGCATCCTTATTCTAGAAAATTGTATTACTCAGCTAAAAATCAAGGTTTCTGTTACGAAAGAAGGATAAAATGGATATTATAGGGCAATTTGCAGGCTATAACTTAATACTTAAAATGTGAATTTTATAGTAGACATGCAGCTAAGCTCAAATCTGAGTGTCTTTTTTGAGAAAGCTTGGTTACTTGAATAATTTTAAAATGACATTTAACAATCATGCAAATTTTGAAAGAAAGAATATTTTGCAACTGAATATAAAGAATCTAGGGGCCTGGCATGGTGGCACACACCTGTAATCCCAGCGCTTGGGAGGCTGAGGCAGGAGGATTGCTGCAAGTTCAAGGCCAGCCTGGCCACATAGTGAGTTCAGGACCAACCTAAACTACATAGCAAGATCCTGTCTCAATAAACCAAAAAAAAAAAAAAAAAAAAAAAAGATTCTAGGAATAGTACTATAGAATGCAACAATCAAAAAACCCAAGCTATTAAAGTTGACTAGTATTCTCTTCAAGATCTATTCTCTACATTTTTATGATGATATCTGAAAGGGTATGTTAATTTTAATTTTCAGAGCATAGGATTACTGATGAGAAAATTGAGAAATATTCTTTTGTCCCATTCACATATGCAGTATCAATTCTAAAATTTTTTCACATATGTGTACAGGGGCAGAATAGAGCAAGGCAAAAGGGTAAATACCTAGGGCATTTAAGGAGGCACTTCCTCTTAGTTTCATACAAGTATGGACCTGCATCTGCAATATCCTAAGAGAGAATGGCTTCTGAAATCTTGCATTTGAGGTACGCTACTGGATTCACCTTAGGCCTGGTCCTGGTGCACAGGTGGGACAGATCCAACAAATGTGTAACAGCAGTAACTTGTTACATCTTTGCAAACTGTAAGACCAGCCACCTGGCATTAAGAATGCACTCTTAAGAGTTTGCCTCTTGATTATTCTCACTGTGTTCAGTGGAAAAGATTAAAATGCTAAATATTTTAAAACCTTGATTAAAATGTTTGCTTTTAAAACAAATTTGTAAATTGTGATTTTGAAAGGTTGCTTTTGTATATCAATATATTGTGAAGTAATAGAATTAATGTACCTGTCACAGTTTTCTAACCAAGAATAAATTACTAATTTTCCTTATGAAGATGAAAATGTCCTCACATAGGAAAAGAACCTGAAAAAAGTAAATAAATTTTTGCATTCTGGAATGATAAAGAATGACTCACAAATTTGGCTTATTTGCTAAATGCTTTATAAAGACTACCAATTAGAACAAATAATAGATTGAATGCTGTTGTTGTATATTGACAGGACCTCTTGGGGGTATATTAGTGATGATAAATGTGAAAGAAACAATAATAAGCTCACCCTTTATTTCATGAGGAAGAGGAATATATCTGGAGTATTTGAACAGATTTGTGCAAACTATGTCATAACTCTTCTAAATTTCCAGTGCTAATAAACTTCACCCTGTATGAATAAGAAACAAAATAAAAAGGGAAAATATGCATAGCACAATGAACATCAAGTCTTGAAGTATAGTGAGGCAAGAAAGGTGACTAGGGTACAAAATTTAAGAAATCATTAAATTTTTGAGTCATACCACTACAAGTATACTTGAATAATCTGAAAAGCTAGTGTGTCCATAAATTTTGGCAATAGGTACCTGATTCTTGAGAAGGTATTCACTCTACCTCAGATTGAATGCCTTTTAGAATTTACACAGAAAATACTACTTTAGAAAAAGGGTCTAATCTCTGATCTAGAACAAATGACCTTTAAAACCAACTTACCACAAAAACAAAAGAAAACTTTTTTTTTTTTTTGTGGCACCGGGGATCGAACTCACAGGCTCGCACCTGCCAGACAGGCGCTTAAGCTGCTGAGCCAAACTCTCAGCCCTGGTTTTTTTGAGGCAGGGTCGCACTATGTAGCTCAGGCAGGCCTTGTGCTCGAGCTGTAGCTCAAGCCAGCCTCGAACTCACAATGCTCCGCCTACCTCAGCCTCCCGAGTGCTGGGATTAAAGGCGTGCGCCACCACGCCTGGCTCAAAAGAAAACTTTTAAAAAATTCCTTTAATTACTTTTCCCAGAATGATTTGACTTGTTACCAAAAATGCTGAACTGACGTAAAATGTTAATCATGGGTAAATCTAGATAAAGAATAAATGAGCTTTAA
Source organism: Dasyprocta punctata (assembly GCA_004363535.1). Lineage (NCBI taxonomy): Eukaryota > Metazoa > Chordata > Mammalia > Rodentia > Dasyproctidae > Dasyprocta > Dasyprocta punctata. Next base: position 34,020 of record RJWM01004110.1, read on the forward strand.
TGTATTGCACTTTTGAATGTAATTTTCCTCTAAGATTGAATTTTTTTAATAGTAAAAAGTAGTATTCTGAAGCTGAGCAATGTAATTCCAGCACTCTGGAAGGCTGAGGGCAGGAGAGTTAGAAGTTTGAACCCATCCTGGGCAAATTAGCAATTCAGCAAGACTTAAAAAAAAAAAAAAAAAAAAAAAAAAAAAAAAAAAAAAAAAAAAAAAAAAAAAAAAAAAAAAAAAAAAAAAAAAAAAAAAAAAAAAAAAAAAAAAGCCAGGAATGTAGCTCAGTACAAAGGCCTTGGATTCAAAACCCAGTACAAAAAAAAAAAAAAACAAAGAGTTGTTGGATGTGAAAAACATAACTTTAAATTTTTTTTTGTTTTTTTTATTTTAAACAGAAGAAAAATAAGAAATTAAAGTAAAACAATTTCACAACAGGCCAATAGGAGAGTAAGAGTAATCAACACATTGCATATTTTTATATTCACAGCAGTTGTTTAGTGTATAAGATACGGACATGAAACATTGTCCAGAAAATTATTAGCACACAACTTTCCCCTCAATGAATCAAGAGAAACCAGCTATATGACTATCTTTTTTTTGTTATAACTGCTATATTATTTTCAAAAAAAACATTTCACATTAAAAATAAAATCTGAAAATGACCCTGTGAAAACTATTTTTCACTCAAAATTCTTTTTCTTTAGCTATCTTAGCTAATTTTTTATACATATAGATAGATTTTCTTTCAGTTTGTCACACAAGTGGAACAACACGATGGTTACATATGTGTGACTTAGTTCACTGAGAAGTATATTTTCAAGGCGCATCCATTTAAGAGTGAAAATGTCTAGTTTATTGTTCTTTATCGCTGAGTAGTGTTCCATTACATAGAAATACCACATCTTTTTGGTCCATTCCTCAGTTGAGGGGCATTTAGGTTGTTTCCAAGATCTAGCTATTATGAGCTGTGCAGCTATAAACATAGGTGCACATATATTGCTGTGGTATGATGTTTTTAATTCTTTTGGGAATGTACCCAGAAGGAGAATAGCTGGGTCAAATGGGACCTCCAATCCTAACTTTTTGAGGAATCTCCACACTGACTTCTACAGTGGTTGCACCAGTCTACATTCCCACCAATAGTGGAGAAGAGTTCCTTTTTCTCCACAGCCCCTTCACGGTTTGTTATTGGTTGACTTCTTAATACTAGCCCTTCTTTCTGGGGTGAGATGGAATCTCAGTGTTATTTTCATTTGCATCTCTCGACTGACCAGTGCTGTTGAACATTTTTTCATGTATTTATTTGCTGTTTGTACTTCTTTATCTGAGAAGTGTGTGTTTGTCTCAGATGCTCATTTTTGGATTGGGTCTTTATATCTTGGAGGACTGATTTTTTTAAGTTCTTTATATGTTCTCGATAGAAGTCCTTTATCTGAGGGACAGCTAGCAAACATTTTCTGTCACATTGTGGGTTGTCTTTTCATACTGTTGGTGGTTTCTCTTGCTGTGCAAAAGCTTTTCTTTTGCTTTTTCTTTCTTTTTTTTTTTTCTTTCTTTCTTTCTTTATTTTTTTATTTATTTTTTTTTTTTGTCAGTACCAGGGATCGAACTCACAATTTCCACCTACCTCAGCCTCCTGAGTGCTGGGATTAAAGGCATGTGCCAGCTCGCCCAGCTGCAAAAGCTTTTCAATAGGATGAGATCCCATTTGTTGATTCTTTGCAGTAGTTCCTGTGCAGTCTGACTTTTATTCATAAAATCTTTGCCTACACCAATGTCTTCAGGAGTTTTACCTACTCTATCTTCCAGCAGATTTAATGTTTCTGTTTTAATATTGAGATCTTTAATCCATTTAGATTTTAACTTAGTATATGGTGAAAGATGTGGATCCAGTTTTAATCTTCAGCATATGGAAAGCCAGTTTTTCCAACACCATTTGTTAAAGAGGCTATCTTTCTTCCAGTGAATGTGTTTGGCACTTTGTCAAAGATAAGGTACCTTAGTGTGTTAAATTTTTAAATTATAAACAGTTGATAATGTATTGCATAACAGGAAATTAATTATTTAGAAGACAAAATTGAAAAATTCTCCCAGAATTCAAGCTAAAATGATAAAAAGATAAAAAATTATAGGAGGAAAAGTCTCAGAAGTACAAGGCAAAATGAATGGAATGAGATTCCAACATAGACATATGCTAATAGTGCTTTTAGATTTTTGTAACATAAATGCTGGAGACAGTAAAACAGTCTTACAGAATTAAAACAGAATATCTGCAAACAATTGAAACACATCAAATGTGTAAAATTCATGAAATCATAATGGTAATATCATGAAAGTTACTTTTGGAAGTTGCTAGGACACCAGCTCATTATTCTGTATATTGATGCATAAAGAAAACTAAAAATTTATCCTGCCTTTCCTTTATGAAGTGTATTTCAAGATAATTAGCTGATGAAAGTTCTTCCTCATAAAAGAATTCCAGCTGTGAAATACAGAAGGTAATATCTCATTAGAAAACACACCACTTCATAATCCTTAATAAAATAATAAACCAGGCAACAGTGAGCATGGGTAGTAGAATCATTCAGAGAACAATTTTTTTCTGTTTTTATTTTCTTTATTTATGTATTTGTTTTTATTTTAAAAGGAATAAAACAACAAAACAAAGTGGAACAGTAGTAAGATAGTAGGAAATCTACAATAGTCACTATATTGCATATTGTTGTCTTCTAAATAGTTGCTCAGACTACTGGCTTTAGGCTGACTCACAGGCAGGGGCTTAGCTGCCTTCCTGGTTCTCCTTGGGTCTGCACACTACGAGAGAACAGTTTTATAAAATAGGTAAGTACATCAATGAGATTGGCAATAGTCAACCATTTTGTTCACTCTTAGTGTCATTAGTAAGAGCTGGAACCCAGTCGTATTTCTTTGAATGTATTGCAAGTACATAGACCTGCCTATAAATATTCTTGCCAGAGAATTGCATTGAGGTCTAAGTCAAGCTACTGATTGTAATAGCCGTCAGTTTACCAGTTGGGAAGTAGAATAATATGTTAAATGACACCGTGAAGAGGACATCAACCAAAACTAAATGTCACTCAAGGACAAAATGACTACAGATGAATAGCTTGGCAATATGAAAGAGGGTAGAACATGAAATTACAAATTTTGAATGTACTTATCTTTTAGAATTATATACTGAATTATTTACTGTTGAAATGATAGGATTCTGGGATTTGCTTTAAAATACTCTAGAAAAAAAATAGGGAGTGAGAGAAGTATTTGGAGAGAGTAACAAAACAAGATTGGGATAAATGTTGATTACTTTTGAAGCTGGGTGGTGGTTATATGGGATATTCTATCTTAGAAAATTCTTATTTTAGAAAGAAAAACCTGTGTGATAGAGTACATAATTCTGATTAGACTATGAAAGAGAAGAAAGATAAAGATTGTATTTGAAGTGATAAAAAATTCAGACTGATTAAAGATACAGTCTTCTGATTCAAGAAGCATAGCAATACTGTACTAATAGAATAAAAGAAAATCAGATACAGAGACCTCATACTTCAGAAGGCCAATCAATTGATCAGAAAGATCTTTAAGCCTAAAGAGAGGAAAAGGCAGAATACCTTCAAAGGAACACTAATTTTTCAACAGCAATAATGGAAACTAGAGATAGTTCAATGATATTATCCTCATGTTGAAAGAAAAGAACTGCCTGCATAGAATTGTATATCCATGGAAAATATCTTTTTTTTTTTTTTTAGAGATAGCAAAATCCAACAAAACATAGCAGAACAAAGTCAAAACAAAGCAGTAGAACACATACAAAACTTCAAAGAAAGATACTATGAAAACAATAGCTACTATAGTGTATCTTGTTATTTTCAGAATAATTGACCATTCCATCAGGTATAGTAAAATCAAACCAAAAACAAAACACAATAAAGCCAATAAAAACAGGATATGAAATGACACACACACAAAAAAAAAAAAAAAAAAAAAAAAAAAAAAAAAAAAAAAAAAAAAAAAAAAAAAAAAAAAAAAAAAAAAAAAAAAAAAAAAAAAAAAAAAAAAAAAAAAAAAAAAAAAAAAAAAAAGAAAAGGGAAAAAAGAAACAAAAATTAATCAGAATAAAACAGAACAATGAGAACAATATTGGGCCTCAAAGACAAAACAGAGGAAAATCCCCCATATTTGCTACATTGCATACTGTCATCTTCCCAAGAGATGCTCAGATTGCAGACCCCAGGCCTGCAAAATCAACCAAACAATACAAGCACTTAGTTGTTTTATGTACCTTAGTTGCTGTCAAGTTAGCCGGTCCTCCAAACCAGCAGGTTGCTTACTTGGGGGGGAGGGGTGAATATGTCCTTGATTCTTAGCCCATGTGCCGATAGATGTACAGGAGGCTTATGTTTCTCTCCCTGGAGTTCGCACCGGTCGTGCAGTCACCAGAAAGGCAGGCTAGTTTTCTTCTGGTTGGAGCCTCTCTGACCCAACATGGTGGATTCTTGAGAGGCACATCTTTCTCTCCCTGGAGTCCATGCCAATTGCCAGAAAATATCTTTCAAGAATGAAAACAGAAATAATTTTCCCAGGGAATTAAGTTTAGTTCTTTGCTAAAGAAAATCCTAAAACATATAATTTAAGCTGAAGGAAAATACTGTTCTCATTGGAAGATCAGAAATTCCAGAAAGGACCAGGCATCATGGCATGTTTCTGAAGCCTCGCCCTGGCAGTTTACTGGCTTAGTGAGACCCTGTCTCAAAATTTTAAAATAAAGTAAAATAAAAAGGAAGTGAAGATGTAGCTCGGTAGGAAGGCCCTGGGTGCTGTCCCCTGTGCCACATAAAGAGAAGGGGAAAAAAGAAAAAACAAGTGAAGCAAGCGAGGGAAAGAGACAAAAGAAGAGGGGAAAGGAGGAAAGGGAACACAAGGGGTGAAGAGGAAAGACAGGCATGGTAGTTTAGACCTGTAATCCCAGCACTCTGGGAGCCTGAGCCAAAGGATTGCAAGTTTGAGGCCAGCCTTGCCAGTTTAGCAACTTACTCAGACTCTGGAAAAGGGGCAGGGGTATAGCTCATTGTGAAGGCCCTGGGTTCATTCCCCCTAGAAAAGGTAATTCAGAAGGCAGTTCAAGGAAGAAATATCATATAATGGAAAATAAGCAAAGAAATGAAATATAATGAAAATATAAAACAGTATCTTATGGTGAAATAAAGATTAAAATATATGGCAATAATAATAGAACTGGGAGAGGGATAATTACATTAATGTTGTTTTCTTGATTCCTTGTATTATTGAGAAGTAGAATAAAGATGTTGATTGCGCTTTAGACATTGATTAGTTGACTGTTTTGTAATTTTTAGAGCAACTAAAAGAATAGAAACATAATATATAACTTCCAAACTATAAGGTCTTTTATTTTTTTTATTTATTTTTTTTTTGGTACCAGGGATCCAACTCATGACCTCACGCTTGCCAGACAGGTGCTTATGCCACTGAGCTAAATCATCAGCCCGTAACTTCCAAACTAAATGTGGAAAAGCAGGATAAAATTTTTTTTAAAGTAATGCAAAGAAAAGTCCCAAAAGGACAGAAATAAACACAGACTAGCTGAAATAAATGGAAAGCATGAAATGGTGTACAAAGTTTAAACTCAAGTTATTAGTAATTAATTCTATTTGAGTTAAATGCTTCAATTAACAGTCAAAGATTATTAATCTGAATTTGAAAATATCTAACTATAAACTTCTAGAACATAGATATCTGAAAGACCAGAACCTGGGTGTTGTGCCACATGCTTGAAATCCCAGCACTCTGGAAGCTGAGGCAGGGGGATCATGATGAGTTTGAGGCTAAAATACATAGTAAGTTCAAGGTCAGCCTAGATTACATAGCTGCCATGTAATCAATCAATCAATCAATCAGTCCAAAAAAGAATTTACCATGAAAACACTAACCAGAAGAAAAGCAGTATTAGGTATATAATGTCAAATATTGGTTTTAAATTAAATGCATTACTAGTTAAAGAACTGATATTTCATAACAATAAAAGATTCAGTTGATCAAGAAAATAACTTTTTATTATAACACAGCTCTGTTTTTGATAGAATAGTATAAAGAAATCATTAAGATATAAAGATTAAATTGATAGTTAGACCTAAAATATATTACAGAACTACAGGATTTTTTTTTATTCAAAAATGACCATATTCTAAGCTCCACAGGTGTATCACACCTTTGACCTGCATGGACCACCTTGAGTGAAGAGGAATTGTTTTGGGCCACATACAAAATATGTAATGTATAATATAGTTAAGTTATAAAAAGAACAAATGTCCTTTTAAAATATTTATTATAACTTTTTTTTAAAAAGAGAGCTTTATAGGACACAAGGCTTCCAAAAATTTTTAGATGGTTGGTATTATATTCTTAACATAGGTGCAATTAATCTAGAAATAAATAGCAAAAACAATAATTAGAAAAAATCTATGTATTTGAATTTTTATATTTCATGTAACCTGTGAGCAAGTAAGTTAGAATATAAGCTACAATAAATTCAGTGAAAATGTTTTATTTTACTACTTGATGTGTTGATGAGGAATTTAAAATCAACTTGAAGTCTTAAAATCATTACTGTGAAAGCTTTGTGTTTGCCTTAAACTTCTTGCTTGGCACTGTTATTCAATATAAGTCCCAACTGGAAAGACTTGAAAAGCAAGCCTGACATGTTTGAACTTGGAGAAGAATCTCAAAAACAATCATGGTACAGTTGAGTTAATGGAGTAACTGTGTATTGTAAAATAACTTAATATTCCTTTAACAGTGTTTTCATAGCATTTAAGCAAGAGGGTAGGATATTTTTCCATTAATACACATTCTTTAACCACCTGTGTACAGAGGGTCAAACTACTGTGGGACATGTAAATTCTTTAATACCTGGATTAAGAGTTGTAATCAGGGGATTAATACATACAGTGTGTGTTGGCTCTATTAGTGCCATCATCAACAGGGATGTGTAAGCATTTTCTTTGCAAACCTGTGTAATAGCTAGATCATTTCACTATATTTTAAGTTTATAACCCAGGAAACTTTCTTTCTTTTTTTTAAAAAAACTTTTGTAGTATGCATTCAGCATAATTGTGCAGAAAGAAAACTTTTACTAGATAAACCTCTTGCATAATTTTTTTTCTGAAGAGCAAAGCCAGTAATTGAAAAATACATTATGAATACATTAACAATTCTTTGTGAATGTACATCTAAAAAACTGTATTTTAGTTTGAGATTCTCATATTGGCAAATCATGTGATATTTAAGCATGTGTGTCTGATTTATTTCACTTAACATTATGGTCTCAAAATGCATACATTTTCCTACAAATGACTCAAGTCTATTATTTTATTTTATTTTTTTTTGCGGCACTGGGGATCGAACTCACAACCTCGCGCCTGACAGGTGCTTAAGCCACTGAGCCAAACTCCCGGCTCAAGTTTATTCTTTATGGCAAAATAGTACTCCACTGTGTATAAATACATTTTCTTTACCTATTAATCTGTTGACAGACATATAGGCTGCTTCCAAGATTTAGCTGTTATGAATTGTGTTTGTATCACTGTAATATGATGGCTTTAACTTTTCAGGAAGATGCCTAAAAGGGGAATAGCTGGGTCAAGTGGAATTTCTAGTTTTAGTTTTCTGAAGAAATCTCCATGCTGATTCCCATAGAGGTTGTACTAGTTGACATTTCTACCAACAATGTGGAAGGGTTCCTTTTTTCCTGCAGCTTTCCCAGCATTTGTTTTTATTTGATTCATTGGTGCTATCCATTCTGGAGTAAGATGGAATCTCAGTGTTGTTTTACTTTGCATGTCTCTAATGGCCAGAGATGTTTAGCATTTTTTTCATGTATTTATTGTCCATTTATACTTCTTTTGAAGAGAGTCTTTTTGTTTCAGTAGCCCATTGTTTTGACTGGGTCTTTTATTTGGAGAGGGTAGTATTTTTTATCTCTTTTATGTATTCTAAACCTCTTTCTGAGAAGCAACTAGCAAAACTTCCCCACGGTGTGGATTGTCTCTTCATGCTGTTGATTATTTCCTTTGTTGTGCAGAAGCTTTTTAATTTGATATGATAACTTTTGTTGATTTTTGATGTCATTTCTTCTGCAACTAAAGTTCTATTCAGAAAGTCCTTGCCTACCCCAGTTTACCAAGCTTTTCTATTTCATCTTGCAGGAGATTGAATATTTGTGTTTAAACATTTAAATCTTTGATCCATTTTGATCTTAGTTTAGTACATTGTGAGAAATATGCTTCTAGATTCAATCTTCTGCATATGGATATCCAGTTTTTTTAGTACTGTTTATTAAAGTAGCTATCTTTCATCCAGTGTATATTTTTTCAAAGCTAGGGGTTGTTTCCGCATCCTTTAACAAAGATGAAGTAGCTGAGTATGCCTGGAGTTGTTTCTTCATCTTCTCATCTGTTCCATTGATCCTTGTGTCTTTTTTTTTTTTTAATACCATGCTGTTTTTTCTTTTTTTTCATCACAGTAGCTTTGTATTACACTTAATGATATGCACATGTAAAACCCTCCCTGCACCCCTGGGGTGAATCCTGCTTGGTTATGGTGTATAATCTTCTGATGATTTGCTGCATTCTGCTTACCATTGTCTTATTGAGGATTTTTGCATCTATGTTCATTAGAGAGACTGACCTGTAGCTCTCTTTTACGGTTGGATCCTTCTCTGGTTTTGGTATCAGATTAATGCTGGCATCCAGAAATGAATTTGAGAGTATTTCTTCCCATTCAATTTCATTAAAGAGTTTGAGAAATAGCAGTATTAGGTCTTCTCTAAATTTCTTACAGAATTCAGTAGTGAATCCATCAGGGCCTGGACTTTTCTTTGTTGGTATGTTTTTAATCTTCAGTTTCTTTCACTGGTACTGATTTATTTAGAATTTTTATATCTTCTTGATTCAGTTGTGGTAATTCATATGTATCTAGAAATCTGTCCATTTCTTCTGCATTTTCCATCTTACTAGCATACAAGTTCTCGAAGTAGGTATTGATGATCTTCTGGATCTCTGTGAGATCTGTTATGATTTTACCCTTTTCATTCCTAATTCCATGGATTTGAGTCTTTCTGTTCCATTTTTTTTATAAGGTTGGCTAAGGGTTTGTTGATTTTATGTACTCTTTCAAAGAACTGGCTCTTGGATTTATTGCATTAATTTCTGCTGTAATCTGTATAATTTTCTTCCCTGTAGTAGCTTTGGGTTTGACTTGCTGTTCTTTTTTTAGAAGTTTGAAGTTCAACATTAAGCTTTGTGAGCTTGCTTTACTTTCCTGATTTGAGTATTCACTGCTGTAAATTTCCCTCATAGGACTGCTTTCATTGCATCCCATAAGTTCTGGTATGTTGCATTGGTGTTATTGTTTAGTTGTAGAAACTGTCTGATTTCTTCTTTAATTTCATCTGTGACCCATTGGTTGTTCAGGAGAGTGCTATTTAATACTCATATGATTATGAAGTTCTTGTGGTTTCTTTTGCCATTGATTTCCAATTTCATTGTACTATGGTGTGATAATATGCATGGGATAATTTCAGGTCCTTTGCATTTACTTAAAGCATGTTCTATGAGCTTGTGTGTGGTCTCTTTTGAAGAACATCTTGTGTGCAACTGAGTAGAATGTGTATTGTAATATTGTGGGGTGGAACACTCTGCAGACATCCCCTAAGTCCATTTGTTCAAAAGTGTGGTTCAGTGCTATTATTTCATTATTGATTTTTTTGTCTAGTTGACCTGTCTATTTGTGACAGTGGGGTATTGAGGGTCCCCCATTACAATTGTATTAGGTCTTGATTTTTCTTTTCCATTAATATTTCTTTTATTTAGTTGGGAGCACTGGTATTTGTTGCATATATATTTATGATTGTTATCTCTTCCTCTTGGATTGTTCCCTTTACATGGATGTAGTGACTTTCTTTGTCTCTCTTAATCAGTTTTGGTTTGAAATCCACTTGTCTGCAAATTGAATAGCTATCCCTGCTTTTTTCTGGCTTCTGTTGTATGGAGTATTGTTTTCCATCCTTTGATTTTCAGTCTCTGAATTCCTTTTTGAATTAAATGTGTTTCCTGTATGCAGCATATTGTTGGTTCTTGCTTCTTGATCCATTCTGCTAGTCTGTTTCTTTTGATTGGTGAATTGAGAACCTTAACATTAATGGTTATAACCAATATGTATTGATTTATCCTTGTCATGTTGTTTTCCTATTGTTGGCTCCCTTTTTTACCTGCTGGGTTCAGTTGCTTGCTTTAGCTGGTTGATTCCTTCTGTTGGGGTCCATGGAGTTGTTCTCATTTCCTCATTCTAGACTATCTTTCAGAACATGTTGGAGTGCTGGTTTGGTGGTCATGAATTTTCTTAGATATTCTTTGTCAAGGAGGTATCTTATTTCTCCATCAATTTTGAAAGACGGTTTTGTGGGGTAAATCAGTCTGGGTTGAAGTTTGTTTTCTTTTTGGACTTGAAATACTTCATTCCAAACTCTCCTTCACTTGAGGGTTTGAGTTGAAAAGTCTGTTGCGATTCTTGTGGGCTTTCCTTTACAGGTGATTTGTTTCTTTTCTCTAATAGCTTTTAATGTTCTATACTGTGTTGAATTTCTGGGGTCTTGAGTATTATATGACTTGCTGTAGATCTCCCCCTGCCCCTGCCCCATCATGGCTAATTGGAGTTCTATATGCCTCACTTATCTGTATGTCAGATTGTTTTTCCCTGCCAGGGAAGTTTTTTTGCCATGATGTCTGAACAGGTTTTTTATGTTGTTTGTATTGTCTCCTGGTTTTTTCACTGACTCTGATCAATCTTGTGTTACTCTTCTTTGCATTATCTAGAAGCTACTGTATTGATATCTCATGGTCCCTTGGTATTTTTAAGAAATCTGTCTTTTCATGATTGTTAACCACAATGCTGTCTTCTATATCTGAGGTTTTATCCTCACTTTGGCTCATTCTGTTGTGTATACTTTCAATGAAATTTTTAATCTGGTGAATATCTGTTTGAGTCTTATTTCCTAGGTTGGACATTCATGGTTTGCATCATTTTCCAAAGGTCCTGTATTTCTTTTATCTATATCTGCTCTAGAATCATTAAGCATATCTTTCATTATGATCACCATGTCTCTGGTTATCTAAGAAATTATTTCTGATTGTATTTTTTTCTAGAGCCTCATTCATTTGCTTTGCTACTTCTGCTATTACCGTTTCAGCAAGTCCAGGTGTGTGGTTTTCAGATTGTTCTACATCATTGCCTCCTGGGTTGGTCTTTGGTGAAGTGAATGTCTGTGGTTGCATCTTATTTAAGTGTCTTCTCATTTTTTTTTTTTTTTTTAGTTTACTTCCTGGATTGATGATTGTAAATTGTAAAGCTAGTAACTTTATTGCTAGTGTTTAGAACCCTTAGGAAACAACTACTCAGAGGTGTCTTCCAGGTATAGCTGGTTTTTGGGTATTGAGTTGGTTGCAGGATCCTACCTCATCAACTTATTGGGGGGTGAGAAGTTAAACATAGCCTAGAAAATGACAAAATGAGCCAGGCATGGTGGTGCACACCTTTAATCCCAGCACTTGGGAGGCTGAGGCAGGAGGATTCTTGTGAGTTCAAGGCCAGCCTGAACTGCACAGTGAGACCCTATCTCAAAAAATAGGGCCGGGGATTTAGCTCAGTGGCTTAAGTGCCTACATGGCAGGCATGAGGTTGTGAGTTCGATCCCCGATACCAGAAAAAAAAAAAAAGAAAGAAAGAACATGCAAAACTGAGGTAACTTAATTTGCCCCCTTAACCATGTGAACTAGATTTGTGGTTATAAATGAACCAGAGAATTGTATATAGTAAATAACCCCCACTATTGCTATTTTACCCTCAGGGGAGAGAATTTAGAAGGGGTTAGGTGGGGAAAAAATAGAGAAATGGAAGAAGAGGAAGAGATTAGAAGCAAGGCTGGAGGACAAAGGAAGTTCATGCAAACTTTGGAAAACTGGAGAAGATAGGAGGGAAAGAATGAAGAAATAAAAAGAAGAATCAAATGACAAGAATAAAGCTAGAAACTGTTCACACTCATATAAAAACAAAAACAAACAATCAAGAAAAAACAAAAGGAAAAAAAAAAGACAAGCATCCACTTCAAGCCATGTCTCGCTGTCACTGGTAGACAGCTTGGGCAGAAAGAGTCCAGATCAGAGTTGAGTAATCCCAGCACACCAGCCATAGCTTTATGGCTAGGTAGTGGATAATCCCAAGAAGCATGCACCCTTGGTTCCACTGAACTTCAGCTGGTTTTTGACTGTGAGGATGGGTCCAAATTTGTTTAGCATACAGTAGTCTGTGTGACTTCAATGAAGTTGAACTCAGTTCTCTGACTCTCATTGGGAACCAGCCTGGAGTTGTTTTGAGTTCTGAATTCAGCTGGCCGCTCTTCAAGACAGCTGTAGGCCTATTGCCCATTCTAGTGGGGCCTCTGAACCCAGATAACTCAGCAGCCACCACAGTCCACTGTGTCCATTGCTTCATTCCACTTGTATATTTTCCTGTGGAGGCCTCTGGGGTCGCCATGAGTCACCATGTGTCTGCAGGTTCAAGCCGCCCCTCCCACACAGTGAGTCCTGGCTCAGGGGGAATGAGCTGCCTGCCTCATTCTCCTCCTCAGGTGAAGTCTCTCTCTTCACTCTCCCCATGGCTTCAATTCTTGCTTCAAATCTTTCCTGATGCCCAGAAACCCACCTGCCTCCTCTTCCCCATGTTGCTGTATTTCAGCGTCTACTACACACCAAATCTTGGACAGGCTCTTTCTTTGCTGCTTGCCAGTCTGCCATTTTCCCAGAAGTTTCTAAGAAGGAAGTTTTTAACAACTCTCATTGCTTAGGTCCTACCCAGACAAGTAGATTAGAATTTATAGGAGTAGAGTTGAACACCAATTTTGTTTTATTTTTTTTTAATTGTCTGGATGATTTTTATGTTTAGCCTGAACTGAAAACATTGTGTTAAGATACATACCTAAGGTGTTGAACACCTTTCTGTCACTGACAAAATATGTGAGGTGAATCAATTTAAAGGAGGAAAGGAGCATTTTTGCCTTGTGATTTCAGAGATTTCAGTCCATGGTTGTTTGGCCCAGTGGCTTTTGGGCCTTTGTGGAGACAGAATCATGATGAGGAGCACGTGGTGGAGCAAACCTGATCATATCATGGCTGCCAGGGAGTAAAGAGAATGAGCAAAAGGAATCAGAGTCTCTCTGGGGCATACCCCCAGTGACCTTTTTTTCCTCTAGGCCCAACTCAAAGGTTTTACTGCCGTCCAGTAGTCCCACAAGCTAGCAACCAAACTTGCAACACCTGGTCTTTGAGGGACATTTAAACTGTAAACCATAATATCTATGAATGAAATTTCTTGATTATAAAGGAATGTCAATTTTAAAGTTATTTATTTGTTTACCTGCCACAAAAGGTAACACACAACCAATATACAGACAGAACAAAATATTTTTCTTCACTTGGATAACTTGTCTTTTTGTAAGAGCTTACTGTTCGTGTCTCAGGTTTTCCTTTATTTAAAAAAACTTTTGTGAGGATGTCCAGAAAAATTAATGCAAACTATATTTTGTGTAGTGTCTTATTTTGCAATGGAAAGGTCTCCAGAGTGTCTTTTGGAATTATAAGACTCACTGAAGTCACCTTAAAAGGTCATAATCAGATTATGTCACTCCTCTATTCAGATACACCAAAGCCTTCCCATAATTGACAAAATAAAATTGCTATGACCTATATAACCCAATGTGATCTGGTTCATGCCTCTCTGTCCAGTCTTGCTTTGTTATACATACTGCCTTTTTTATTCTATTAAAGCAAATTTATTGTTTGTTATCTTCTGGTCCTCTAGTACACCTAGCTCTCTCTAGCCTCAGGACCTTTGTATTTGTTTTTCACTCTGTCTGGAACATTGTTTTCCAAATTTATGATGGCCCATTCTCTTATTTCATTTAAATTTGTTCTCATATGGCACCTCTTTTAAGAGACTTTCTCTGGCTATAAATCATGTTGATATAAATCATGTCTCCTTTCCCAATTATTGTATCCTACCTACATACTTGTAATAACTTCTTTTTTAATTACAGTATGGGTTCCATGAGCTCAGGGACTCTGTCTTCTTTGTTTCTATATTCTTAGAGCCTAGCATGAATACTTAGCAATTAGTTGGTGCTTAGTAAGAATTTTTTGGATGGATCCATAGATGAAAGAAAATGAGAAAAGGAAGGAAGTTTAAAAGGAAGCCAAGGGAAGAAAGGAAGATAGAGAGTGAAGGGGTGGAAGAGGAGAGAAAGAATGATTTAAGGTCTCTGGTCTTAATCAAGAGAATGTAAGTTGGTATCTAAGAAAATTATTTTGGTCTAGATAGATTTGAGTTTTAGCTTCTTCTTCTCTCTTTTCCTCTTCCTTCTAAATTATATACCTATACACAGAAGTCAGAATTAACAGTGAAAGTGGTCCTGCCTTTTCAAGGGATTAATAAAGTGTTATTTTCTGAAATAGACAATTAAAATTAAACTCCATGTAAGAAACAAAAATGCAAACTGTAAAAAAATCCCCTTTAAATTTCCTTCAAAGATGCCTGAGTTGAGGATGATCAGGAGATGTTAAGGCTTTCCAAGGAAGAATTTATTAGTTGTGATCTTCTTTGAAAAGATGTTTCAGGCATGAACTCATGAACTGAGGAGATAACATTGAGAACATAGAGAATTGAGCCTTGAAATTGGGAAAGGAACATCTTCAGACAAAGAATGTTCTTAAGACCCATATAGAGAAAATAAAACTCATTCCAATAGTCTCAACATGTAAGATGTATCTTAATAGAGAAAGAGACAACATAAATATTTTGTAATTTTTAGTGTCTCCTCTCACATGTCCCTTTATAGAACATGGAACCTTTCCATCCAGATTTGCTGTGTGTATAGTCTCTTACTTAGGCAGAATATGAGAACACTGTACTCTTGTGAGACACTTTGAGGCGTGGACTTGGAGACTTTGAGACTGAATCACATGACAACAGGCAATAGCTGGCTTGGTAGAAGAACACCTAGTACTTCTGTCATAAATGCATTATATACATATGTACTGGAGTTCCACGCTGAGAGCATCTGAATGTTTCAGAGATGGTGGTGGTTCCCATCAGCTAATACCATGAAAGCTTTTAAGAAAATCGTGCAATAGAGAAGTTTGACATGAAGTGAATGTTGCTCCTGCCATTTGGCAGAAGTTTTCCTTTGTATGATATGATGCTTTAAAGTCAGATGTACATAATTTATATTATTGTCTACACAAACTCATGAAGTAGGTAGGGTGGGTGCTGTTGTTACCATTTAACAAATAAAGAAGCTGAGCCCAAAGTCAGGCTAGTTATGATATCACATGTAAGTGTGCCACATTTGAAGCAAATACAAAATTTAAAACAGATTTACTGAGTAAATGCTTGCTAAAAAGTGTCTTCTATTTACAAAATAGGATTTGGAAAACTAATTTGTAAAGTTTGCTACTCCACTCAAAGGTTCTACATTGCATTGTGCTAGAACCAGCTTTGGAGAACAGAGAAGTTATGATCTGATATGCCACTATGGGTATAAGAAAAACAAAAAAAAAAAATGAAGGTTACATATTTAGACTGAAATGCCACGGTTGAGAAAAATTAATTGAATGAACAAAACTGATTCTTACATAGGCATTTGTTGTAAAGGGAGTGGCTTACTTTAAATTGGAAGCTTTTGTCTTTTATTTTGAGATTTTCTGAATTTTATCTAGTTTTTTGTATCAGCAGTTTGAGGAATAATAGTAAAACGTAATGGTGAACCTGATGACAAATAATATCATTTTAAACTTACATGTTTTGCTGTCAACACAAAACTATACTTTAAAATGTATTCTTAGAAAATATATTTTCTGTGCTAAGTTATTCTACGTATAATGAAACTGGCAAGGTGGTGTTAGTAGCTGTTTGAATTTATATGGTGAGCAGTTGATTCCTTTAAAATCTTGCATTCAGTTTTGCCACATAAACTTATTTAAGGCCAGGAATACAGTGTTTTATAGAAAAGATTTCTTTTTCTTATTAAAGCCACAGAAATAAAACAGGAGCTTTCCCCGCCCGCCCCCCCCGCTCCACCTTCTTTCATTGCTTGTTAACTGTGTGAGTTCAGTCCATCTTAAATTGGCAGGCAGCTTTTTTTTTAACTTGGACATAAGCATGTGTAAGTATTCCCATGTTTTAGTCATGGCGAGTTATGAGCATATTAAAAATAATTATCTCCACCTCTTAAATCTTTAAATTTATTTTAGTTCTTACTTTAATCTTCCTATTAATGTCTTCCAGTTTGGGTCAGATATATATGGATGGTAATAAATTATAGATTTGAGCTATATTTAGTGTAGAGAAAAAAGCCAGTGGCATAATGAATTATAACTTTAGTTCATAATCAGTGTCTGTTCAAAAAGCAAATCCATCTATCTTGCTGTTTATTGGAATTAGAAACTTAGTTAAGTTGAATGCACTAATTAACTTAATTTGGCAGATTTGGCGAATTAAAAGAATTAGAATTGCTCTTTAATGGAAGAACAATACTAAAATAAAGGCTAAATTTTCTAAAAGCTAATAGTGATAATAAAGATTAGAGTGGGTCTTCTGAAGTAATTCACACTTTTATAGGTAGATATAATTTGTAATGTGAACATTCAGCACTTAATTTAGAAAAGAAACATCACTGTCCTACTAAGAATCCAGATCATTATAAATATGGTAATATATATGACATAGCTTCAAGATTGAAAGCCCGTGTGATAAATCAGGTACTTCTGAGACAGTGAGGGTATTTTCGTCACATGTTCTACAACAACATTTTTAAAGCCACGCACAACAGTGCACTTTGTCATTGGCTCCTCCATTTGTTGAATTCAGGATGACCTTTGCCTGAATAAAGTCAAATAGGATTAAGGTAGGAATTTTCAACAATGGAAAAAGAGCAACAGATACAGTTTACTTTGAAGGTGGGAGGATTGTTGATACATTATTGCCTACAGGGACTAGGGAGGTGGTGGGGAAGGGAAAGAAAAGTAAAGAAAAAATAAGTTTCCAAAATACCAAAAATGTGGATGGGGAGTAGTAAAATCTACAGTTTACCTTTATAGGTCTTTTGTACTTGTGATAAAGTTACTGTTTTGAAATCATTGTTCTTTAAGTAAACTTTATTACTCTTGTGTTTTAAAGATGTAGTTTTAAAAACTGTATACACTTTTGAAATATGGGTAGTTAAGTGGAAATTATTATTAAGGTCAAACTACTAAATTGTATTTGTGAAGGCTGCTTTTCTCCAGTCATCTTATTTGTTCCCTTTGAGATTGTAATGTTTGAAGTATGTATGCTACATAAAAATTATTCTATTAGGTTCCAAATAGAAAGTCGCAAGATGTAACACTCCATGATAATCACATGTATGGTAAGACTGTAGTTAATTTTTGACAGGTATATATGAAATATTTTAAAACGGTTACTATGTGTAAATCAGTTTTCTTCATTATATTTTGCTTTGTTTTTTAAAAGGGAAACAAAAAATGGAAATTTATTTTTAAAAAATTATATAGATTTACTTCAGATGATTTAATTTAAAGCAAATCTAATCCTCAGTGTCTATTATATGCTAAATGTGTGTCCTGTAACAACTGGTTGGTTTGGTATCAATGTGCTCTAGTTCCTCATCATGTGAGTCCCCCAAGTGAGCTACTGTAGTTTGTGGTAATGAGTAATCTTTAAGATGTAAAAAGAACCAGAACCAGAATGCATAAAGAAGTATTTAAAACAAAGGGATAATTTAATGCTTCAACTATTGATAACTGAAAGCCCTTTAGAGGGCTTTTGAAAATAAGAAGTAAAATGGTTATACCTATTTGGTTCATTAAAATTACATGCTGGTTTTAAAGGAATGTTGTATATACTTAAACTGTTCACACTTAATATAACATTCTGTTTTAATTTTTATTTTTTTCGGTATATATTTGCAGTATCGATGGGAAGTTGGTACATGTACATAACTTACCTTAATTATTTTTATATCCCCTTCTTCCTTCTCTAATATAACATTTTATAATAAATTTCTAGCAGTGTGAATCTATACAATAGGTAACTGCTGTAATACAATTCTAGTTTGCAAATTACAAAGGCGTGAAAACATGTAATAAAACAGTAACATGTATTAATCAGTGATTTAAAATAAGTAACTAAGAGATCTAAGAAATAAAAATCTAAGCATATTGAGAGAAAAGGTCTGCTCTCCAAAAGGAGAAAAACTCATCTATAGTTTCTTCATCTAATAAAAATTTAGGCAAGTTCCTACCCCCACCTGTGACTTAATAGTGATCATTTAAAACTTGTCTACTCATCTCTACTAAAACTAAGAAGTAATCACTTATCTTTCTGTTATTTGGTTTCTTTTTTGCTTTGGACAATAAGCAGTGTAAAGGCTTGTTATAGAAATACATGCACAGTAATAAAGCACCATGAATAGGACAGATAGAGAAATTACCATAAAAAACTTCGATATATGGATTGTGGTATGAAATCTGAGAGAAAGGAAAGTCATGGAAAGATTTTGTGGGGGAGATATCGTTTGAGGTTGTATCTCACTGGTGTGGTAGAATTAAGATACAGAAATAGGAAAGGGACATTTTGAACAAGTGAAATATTATTCATATTCCTTCACGTGAATCTGGTACAAAGGTCTTTCCTAAGTATGTAGAGTTCCCTTCACATGCTTTTTCATCTATTCCTTTACGGATTGTACTTTCCACCTACTACATTCATCACAGTAGTTTACAGTTGATCTCCTCTTAACCATTCCTTATAATCTAACTCAGGTGGCTTCTTCTGTGTAGATCCCTCCTGGACTGCCAAGGCAAAGACCATCCCTACATCTTTTGCACTACTCATTCATTTCCCATTCTTCATATATTACCCTACATGTATGTATCTCTCTGAGCTCCTAAATTCGAACTATAGATTACTGGTCGTATTATGTACCAGGACATATGGGTAGAGTAGTAAAGAATTGCCTCACTCTGGCAATTTTACATTTTAGAGAAAGATTGCAAATAATTTAAAAATTAAGAAATGTAGTTTCAAATTTGATAAGAAAATGAAGCAAGGAAAGAGGTTAAAGAATGATAGAAGGATGATATTTTACATAATTCTTTCTGCAAAGAAGGATTTATAAGTGAGTAGATTCCTAAATGTTGTCAAAAAGACAACCATATGAAGACATGGGGGAAGAGATTCCCTGGTGGAAGAAATAGTATAATAAAGTTCTCTAGGTGTGAATTTAGATTGGGAATCGTAGAAAGTCACTCTATGGAAGTGACATTCATGAGGAAACCTAGAAATGAGCATGAATTAACCAGTTGGACAATGGAGGGAGGGGGCAATTTATGCTGCAAAAACAATTATGGTTACCGTATCAGAGGAGTATGGTGTATTAGAGAAATAGATAGGCAAGCGTGTTAGAGCAGTATGATAAAGGAGGATGAATAGTGCAGAATGAAGCTGAGAACTAGGACTATATCATACAATGCTTCTGAGAATCATATTAGCCCATGAATGTGAGGCTGTATTAAAGAATTTAAGCAATGAAATTATACGAACAGATATATGCTTGAAAAGGTCATTGCCACTTCTTTGAAAATGATTGGAAGAGGCAGCAGTAAAAGCAGGAGAGAATGGAAAAAGGGAATACACTGGGCGAAAGATGGTTTAGATTAGAGTGGTAGCAGTAGAGAATGAGGAAAGTAAATAAATACAAGGCATATTTAATACATAAGATTATTCTTTGGTATTGGATATATTTGTCTACTGCAAGATTTCAAAGATTTCCTCCTGTATTTTCAATAAACATTTTATAACTTTAGTTTTTACATTGAGATTCATGAACCATTTGTTTGTTTGTTTAAATATGGCGCAAGTTAGGGGTTGAAGTTTATTTTTTAGCATATGGATATCCAGTCATTCCAGCACCACTTGTCAGGAAAACTATCCTGTCTTCTCTATGTTGCCTTTTCACTTTTATTGATAGTTTGCAGAACATGTCTTTTTTGGGGGGGCGGGGGGCCAAGGATAGAACTCACAACCTCGCACTTGCCAGGCAGATGCTTGTGCCACTGAGCTAAATCCCCGGCCCCAGAACACATATCTTTAGAAACTGTCATTTTATTGTGAGTCTTAAAAATCAGAAAATGTAAATACACCAACTCTATTCTTTTTCAAAATTGTCTTAGCTGGTCTAGATCCTTTGTGTTTCCAAATCAACTTTAGAATCAGTTTGTTAATTTCTGAGAATGTGTTGAATCTATAGTTCAATATATGAAGAATAAGCATTTTATCAATATTTAGTCCTATTATCTGTGAATATCTCTTGCCATTTATTTGGGTCTTCTTTAATTTATCCCAGCATGCTTTATAGTTTTCAGTATAAAACTTTTACAGGGACTCGGCATGTGGCTCAGTGGTAGAGCTCTTGCCTTACATGCACAAGGCCCTGGGTTTAATCCCCAGCACCACCAGAAAAAAATGTCTTACAAATTTTTCATCCACTTTATCCCAAAGTATTTCATATTCTTAAAACTGTGCAAATGGTACTTTTTAAATTAAACTTTTAATTTTGAACTAATTCTAGATTCACATGAAGTTGTAAGAAATAATTCAGTAGTAACATCTTGCAAAGATATAATGTAGTAACATAGCCAGCATGTTGACATTGACAGTGAACGTTTCTTTCACCACAGGTTTACTTTTTTACAGCCACAACTATTAATGTGTTCAACATTTGTATAATTTCATCATTTAAGAATGTTTTGTAGGTATACTCATGTTACAAAACCTTCTGGATCTTTTTTTTTTTTTCACTCAGCACATTTCTCTGGAGATTTGCCCAAGTTTTACATGTGTCAGTGATTGATTTCTTTGCATTGGTTAGTATTATGCCATGATGTAGAAGTAGCAAAGTTTGTTTAGTGACTCATGTGTTGAAGGGCATCTGTTTGTTTCCAGCTTTTGCCTATCATGACTAAAACTCCTACAGACATTTACAAGGGCTGGTCAGAAAATAAAGTATCGGTTTTAAAAAAACATACCCAATCTCATGAATTCTTTAGAACCTATATTTTTTTTCTTCAGAATATTCTCAGGACATTTTCTCTCTGTTCAAATTGTGTAATTTTTATTGTTCTGTCTTCAGGTTCATTGATTCTCTCTATTGTCTCCTCTATTCTGCTGTTGATCCATTCATTGATGTTTTTATTTGGACTACTGTAATTTTTTTTTTTTAGTCTTAAATCTTTTTTTCTTTTCTTTTTTTTTGTTTTGTTTTGTTTTGTTTTTGTGTTTGTTTTTGTTTTTGGTTTTGGTTTTTTTTTTTTTTGCGGCACCGGGGATCAAGCTCAGACAGGCGCTTAAGCCCCTGAGCCAAACTCCCGGCCCTAGGTTTTTGAGGCAGGTTGCACTATGTAGCTCAGACCGGCCTTGCTCTCATGTTGTGGCCCAAGCTGGCCTCGAACTCACAATGTTCCTCCTACCTCATCCTTCTGAGTGCTGGGATTAAAGGCGTGTGCCACCACGCCCGGCTTTAAATCTTTTTTTTCTAAGACTTTAGTTTTTCTTTTGTTTCAAGCATATTTGTGAATGTTCGTTGAAATGGTTTTTGTGATGGCTGCTTCACACTTTTTGTCTGGTAATTCTTATATTGCTTTTATTTTGGTATGACATCTACTGTCTTTTTTTCTTTTGAGATTTTTCTGGTTCTTGTTATGATAAACAATTTTCTGTTGAAATTTGGAGTGTTTTGTATTATGTATTGAGACACCTGATATTACCTAAACCTTTTCTTTTTTTTTTTTTTTTTTTTTTTTTTTTTTTTTTTTTTTTTTTTTTTTTTTTTTTTTTTTTTTTTTTTTTTTTTTTTTTTTTTTTTTTTTTTTTTTTTTTTTTTTTTTTTTTTTTTTTTTTTTTTTTTTTTTTTTTTTTTTTTTTTTTTTTTTTTTTTTTTTTTTTTTTGGTTACTGCTCTGTCAGGCAAATTTGAGGTATTGCCTCCTTATTACTGCTAGGTTTCTCATTTGGCATTGATTGACACCCCAGATAGGGCAGAGGTCTTTTCATTATTGCCGTGTAGGTGTGGCAGTTTCTGCTCCCTAACAGCCTAAGTAGCTCTTGATACCTCCTTGGCTAGGAGATATGAAAATCTTAAATAGGATTTCCTATAACCTTCTCTGATCCATGGAGTTATTTTGACCTCATCACCACTAGGTGGTAGTGATAGTCCTCAGTTTCTTTTAGGGTTCTCACATCACCCCAACGGAGAGGAGAAAGGGTTGCCTCAGGACTGCAAGGTGAAAGTAGAAGTCTAGGCTTGCCAGGGCCTTTTTTTTTTTTTTTTTTTTTTTTTTTTTTTTTTTTTTTTTTTTTTTTTTTTTTTTTTTTTTTTTTTTTTTTTTTTTTTTTGACAGCATGGTTTTCATTACCAACTAGCAAAGATGGAAGTCTAGGCTCTTCACTATGCCTTTTTTTATGTGAGCAGGAGTTGTGCTGTAGCTTATTATTTAGTTTTTGGCTGACCTCATTGTTTATTGTGTAAAAATTCCCAGTCTTTCCTGGGATACCTTTCTTGGTTCTGTGGCCAGAAAAAAACAGCCTTTTGTTGGCGCTTTTGTCTGTATCCACTGGCATTTCTGATCAACCAACTTCTTTAGCTCTAGTGTGCTATATATAAAACAAAACGAAAACTCAGGGAACTGATCATATTACTCTTTGAGTCCTGAGCTAGCTTTCTTTCTCTCCACTATTCATAGTCTCTTTATGTTTTATGTTTGTCTAGAGTTTTTACTTCGTATACTGAAGGGAGAATAAGGAAAATTACTTTTATTCCATCTTCCTAGAAAAGGAAGTAAGTAGTTTAAGTAATTAAACAATTTTAAATTTGCAAATGTTTGTTGGGATACACTATTTTATTTTATTATATTTTATTTTAATGGTGCTGGGGATCAAACACAGGGCTTCATTCATGCTAGGTAAGTACTCTTTTTTTTTTTTTTTTGCGGCACCGGGCATTGAACTCACAGTTTTGCGCCTGCCAGGGCAGGCGCTTAAGCCACTGAGCCAAACTCCCGGCCCTGGTTTTTTGAGGCAGGGTCGCACTATGTAGCTCAGGTCAGCCTTGCACCGCGTTGTAGTAGGTAAGTACTCTTACCACTATGCAATGTCTCCAGCCCTATATACATTTTTTTATGTTGATATTTTATCCTACAACCTTGTTGAACTTTTTGGTTCTACTAGCATTTTTAAAATACCATAGTTTTGTACATAAATTGTTGAGTCTGAAAATAAAAGATGATTTTACTTCTTCCTTTCTGATATGGTCTTCCTTTCTAATATGGTCTTCCTTGTTTCTGTTGTAATGGAAAAGCATTTCTCTTTTGCCATTTCTTATTAGAAATTTTTAAATCTACTTTTTTTTTTTTTTTAATGAGATCTTGCTATGTTGCCTAGGCTAGTGTCAAACTCTAGGACTCAAGTGATCCTCTTGCCTTAGCCTTTCAAGTAGATGCCACTGGACTGGCTCCTCTTTTTAAATCTTTTAATGCCATTACTTACATTGATTGGTTTTAAACTGTGTTAGAAACGGGGGCATTACTGAGGATTGAACCCAGGACTTCCTGTCTTCTACTACTGAGCTACATATTCAGCCCCAAAGACAATTTTCATGAAAGGTTTTTCATGACTGTTTCAAACACAATATAAATATATATCAAAGACTTTTTAAACTCATTTTTTCATGAGCAAACAGAAAGATGGTTACAATCCATTCAAATAAGAAACCTAAGAAAAGACGCATTTATAAATCAGGAAAACTGAAATTTACAGACAGATGCAAACCTAAATTTTTGGTGGTGCTGATCAGGAAAGAGAATTTTCCCTCCACCAGACTGAATTTATTTACACATTGATTTTTGCATTATTGTTGATTTCCTGAAGGTTAACCTTAATCTCTATGAGAGAAGTCTGTAGATGCTTTTTATTTGTTACACCAAAAGAGGGAATGTGCTGTTGGCATCTAGTGGGTTCTATTGGGCATTCTATAAAGCACCCTACAACAAAAAATTGTCCATCCTAAAATATCAAAAGTGCCAAGGTTGAGAAGGTTGTATATTAAACTGAGTTTAAAATGACTTGAGCTGGCTTGGTGATGCACGCTAGTAGTCCCAGCACTTGGGAGGATGATGCAGGAGGATCACTTCAAGTTCAAGACCAGTCTGGGCTACAAAGTGAGTTCAAGGTCAGCCTGATCTGCATAGTGAAACCCTGTTTCAAAAAAGCAAAAAAATAAAATAAAATGACTTGAATAGGTTTAGATAATCCTTGAAGACTTTAGTATTGCACTGAAAAGATAGAACTAATGTATTTTGTTTATTCCAAAGTATTAGTTTATTCCAAACTATATTGTTAAACCAATCATGAATTCCTGGGATGATTCCATTTGGTCACAGTGAATTTTAATTAATATATAGTTGCATTTGGTTTGCTGAAATGTTCTTAAGAATTTTTATACCTATACTCATGAGGGATGTTAGATTTCTTTTTTTGTAGTATCTTTGTGTGATTTTGGAATACCAAGCTCCTAGAATGAGTTGAGAAATATTACTTATATATTACGGATCCTCAAAGGGATAAAACCAACAAAAGATATATAAAGATAGATAGGTGACAAGAGACTTCTTGGAATTAGATCATCCAATTATGGAGACTGAGAAGTCCAAAAACAGAAACAAACCAAATCAGAGACCCTGGAATGTTAGTAGTGGCCTGCCTCAGTCCCAGACTTAAGGTGTGAGAAACTAGAGAACTGCTTAGTAAGTCCCACAGATTAAAAACCTGAACTCAAGGGAGCTTTGGTAAATTTATGTTTTTCAAGGCATTTTGTTTTGGTAGTTCTGAAGAGCAAATCCATAGCCTCTTGCATTGAAAGCAAGTATTCTACCCTAAGGTAGCCACCAGGCTTATATGCACAATTTGTGTCTTTTGTTTATTGTCCTCCACCCCCATCAGTCTGGATAGATGTTTGTCAATTTTATTGATCTCAAAATTCAGCTGTTAGTTTCATTTCTATTTCATTAACTTTTACTCTGATATTTGTTCTCTTTGTCTTGTTTCTTAAGGTGGAGACTGAGATAGTTTATTTCAAATTTTTAGTCTTTGCTAACTAATATAGATGATAAGCACTATATATCTGATAACTTTTGTTTTAGTTCCTGAAATTTTAACAGCTTGTGTTTTTATTTTCTTTCAGGTCAAAGTAATTTCTAATCTTTTGAGCCATGAGTTATTTAGAATTGTTATTTAGTTACAAATACTTAGGAGTTTTCAAATTATCTTTGTCTTCTCAGTTTCTAACTAAATTCCATTGTAGTTAGAGAATATAATTCATGATTTATTTTCTTTTAAATTTATTAAAAAATTCTTTATAGCCTTAAATATGATTGTTAAAAATGAATATGTTAAATTCCTTATTCACTTGAAAAAATTAGTATTTTCTCTCAAGCAGGAATTTATTTTGTTCACCTGACACATTGCTGATATTTCAGGTGCCTAGAGCAGTGATGGCAAACCCTTCAAAGCTTCCAGTGGTAAACAGCCCACTGCAGCATGAGTGCCTTTGCCATCACTGGCCTAGAACAATGCCTGGCATATGAAAGTGCCATCCATAGTATCTTTTTATGAGTGTGTGTGTGCATATGTGTACAGTATACGTATGTCCTAAATTAAATATTTAACTAAAAAAATAGTTGAACTCAGTGCTGTAGACTTATATCAGAGGAAATATTGCCTCAGAAGTTCTTGTAAGCACATTATAAACTCGATTAGGGTTTGCTGAAAATGTTTTTTAAGACTAGAAATTGAGGGGAGATTTTTATTTTTGGTTTTGTTTTGGGTTTCTTTGTGTGTGGGATGGTGTACTAGGAGTTGAACTCAGGGAGTAGGTGACCCAGTCCTTTTTAAAAATTTTATTTTGAGACAGCGTCTCATGAGTTACCCAGGCTAGGCTTGAACTTATGCTGCTTCAGCATCCTTAGTATCTGGGATTATAGTTGTGTGCTACTGTACCCTGCCCAAGCAGCAGTTTTATGTGAATTCCTTCTCTGGGTTTTGAAAGGACTGTTGGGATCGGAAGGTGGAAATAAACTGGCAAAAATGAACTGGCACTTGCTTGCCCACCTGCTTCACCATCACTCGGAACCAACTCCTTACCGGGTATTTAGTGGTGGAGCCACAGAGTCTGGTTTTATCCAAGTGTTGCCCAACTGTGTCCCTTTTCCAAGAGATTCTGATGGCTGACATATTTGCAAAATACTAATTTGAAAGTTGATTGCTTATTATAAGTGAAATGAAGTTATAGATATCTGAAGAAACTAATTTAATACTGTAACTTTAGCCAAATTAATGTTATTTTGTACCTGTAATTCGATTTATGTAATTTGTACCATGCTATAGTCAAACTAAATAATAAACTTCAATTTTAATTGCTTTGAGTTTGACTTTTAAAAAACCATCTCTCAAAAAGTTTTGGAAAACTGTTGGCTAAAGTGTATATGGAAACCTGGTGAGGAAAGAAAAAACTATTTTAATGTCTTTTATGATTTAAGTTGTCATGTCGTATTTTCACATAAACTATTTAACTACTTGTTAAGTTCTTCCTTTATGGCTAGTGTAAATTCCATGAGAAAGGGACTTTTTCTGCCTATCATCGTATTCCAGTACTCACATGTAATGGATATTTGGTAAGTTTTTGCTGAATGGGAAAAAAAGGTACTACATTATTGCTTGTGGCAACTTTAGTAGAATTAGAAATGCTGATGAATTTTGCCCAGTTTTACCTTAAATCTCCTTATAAGACAGGTCATTAAACTACTTTGGATCCATTTCATTTCTTTTGTCTTTAAAAACCGTGCAGCTTTTAGGGAACAAGCTAAAATAGCTTCAGGGTTTTCCTGTGAGATATTAACTAGAAATACAGACTTCAAATGTGTTAAGACATGTTCTCAGTAATGCATATTGTTTTGCACTTAATAGGTGCTCAGTGTACTTGAATAAATAAATCTTAATCCAACTCCTTGTTTGTTAATGATAAAACCAAAACCCTGCACTAAGACCATAGCATGCATGAGGCTCTATGTTTAATCCCAAGCACTCAAAGGGTGGGAAAAAGTATTAGTCTATTATCATGCAACTTTTCAAATTGTAAGGCCTTAACTAGAATTCCAGTCCCAGCTCTAGTACCGTATTCTTTTCCAGGTAAAATTTTAGTTCTCATTCATTTTCAGAGAGAATTATTTTGGGGCCTCCTGGATTGTGCTTAAGATACTTGATGCCCTGAGATCACAAAATGACATATTGTGCTTAGAATCACACTGCCAAGACCACAGACTATGCTTTTTAATAGCTAGAGCAAGTTATTTAACTTTTCTTGTCTATAAAATAGAGATATAGTATATAACTTATAGGACTGTTTTGAGAATGAAACATATTAATGTATGTACTCTGAAAACTTCTGTTGAGTACTAAGTGCTACTGCTATTAAAATTATTTTCTCTTACAATTAAGAATTTGTGCCAGAGCCGGGCGTGGTGGCGCATGCCTTTAATTCCGGCACTCGGGAGGCTGAGGTAGGAGGAGTGATGTGAGTTCCGGGCCAGCCAGGGCTACAACGCGAGCGCAAGGCTGGCCTGAGCTACACAGTGTGACTCTGCCTCAAAAAACCAGGGCTGGGAGTTTGGCTCAGTGACTTAAGCACCTGTCTGACAGGCCCAAGGTTGTGAGTTCAATCCCTGGTACCGCAAAAAAAACAAAAAACAAACAAACAAACAAAAAAAGACAGAAAGGAAAAAAAAAAAAGAATTTGTGCCAGGGATTTAGCTCAATGGCATAAGCGCCGCCTGGCAGGTGTGAGGTTGTGAGTTTGATCCCCAGTATCAAAAAAATAATAATAATTGGTACTAGGCTGAGTGTGGTGGCACATGCCTGTAGTCCCAGCACGTGGAGGCTGAGGCAGGAGGATCACTGTGAGTTCCAGGACAGCCTGGGTGACAGAAGTGAGTTCAAGGACAGCCTGCACTACATAGAAGACCCTGTGTCAAAAAAGAAAAAATTTTTGTACTAGACTCTGAAGGTATCAGATCACTTTCTTGGCTCTCTAGGATTTTATTCTTGCTGTTTTTAATCTTTTCTCCATAGCAACTTTAAAATCCTTGGGCAGGATCATAGAGGGTTAATGACAATTTTAAAAATAGGCAAATTCATGATTCTTACCTTTGAACTATTCATCTTTATTTTCATAGTACTCTTGGATATCTTAATATGTACAGGAGTGATCAAAAAATACAGTGAATGTTTTAAATTTTAAAAAAGCCATAGGCACATTGTGTCTTCTACTGTAATTTTTTTTTAATTTAAGCACACCATGTTTTTCAATCATATCTCATATGCATTAGGGAAGAGATAACATTTTCTTAAAATCTGTAAGACTTTTAAAAACAGAATACAGATGATCCCCAATTTAGAACCACTTAACTTACCATTTTTTACTTCATGTTGCTACAAGAGTGTTATATATGAAACCGTACTTCAAAGATTGAATTTTGATCTTTCCCTGGGGTATCAATAGTAGGTATTGACAGCCACTTCTCCCAGTTAGCTCCAGGGTCATAAGGGTAAACAATCAACTTCTTCAGTGCTAAGCTATGATGTTCAATAGATTGCGTGTGTTAAATGCATTTTTGACTTAGAACATTTTCATCATACAGTGACTTGTCAGGCTATAACCCCACTGTAAATTGAGCATATCTACATTTAAAAAATAAACTTTCTAAAAATTTTATCATATATGAAATATGTATAAATATATTTTCTAGAGAAATGTATTAGGATTTTACATGACACCTACATTCTTTAATAATGTGTTTGTTGAAATGAAAGCTGCAAATTTTTGAAAACCACTGGACAGACTATATATGTTAAAGGAGTTGGAGGTCCAAAAAAAAATCTCTACTGTTTAAATTATTTAATATTAGATTTTTAGAGATACTTAATCTTCAGAGAGCCCACTCCATTAAATCCTGTGTTTTTTCTCCTTGTCTAAGCAGTTATTTTTGTCTATATATTATTTAATTAATAATATAACCATTATTTTATCTATACAGTACATATAAATATATATTTTGAAGAATTTTCACTCTTAATTTCTATTAATTTCAATCTTAGATCCCTAGCGGACAAGGACTAATTCATCACAAAGAAGAGCCTAATGCCCAGAGCTAGCACCCTTAGTAAAATAAATACCATGATTAGTACATAAATAAACATCTGTGCTAGAGCTGATCTTTTTTACCAGCTGTTCTCCACAAGACACTTTGATGGTTTCTCCAAGTAAAGTCGATTTTCATTATAATACTCAATGAACTTTTTTCACTGAGTTCACAATGGCATAGATTGGTTAAAAGCCATAGTGGGTACTAGCATGTATGAATCAGGGCAGTGGTAATAAACTGATACAGTAGTCATTGTGTTATTTGTGATCATGAACTCTGAGCTTAAAAACAAAAATCTAGATTCACTTAGGAATGTCTATATAAAGCACTACAAATTAACTGTCAAAACTCTTGTGTGCTGTTTGGAGTGTACATGCCTGTAATATTCTGTGCAATGAAATGGAAAATACGCATTCTGCACATGGAAGTATTACTGTTACCTCAAGGCAAAGCTGTTGTTTGATTGAGTTGGAACCTTATCCAGGAACCTTTTGAGGGAATGCCTTTTATACTTGCAGGAATGAGTGGCAAACTGGTTATTCAGACTTGGTCTTTACTAGGCATTTTCTTGAAAAGGAACAAAATGAGTCTATCATTTCAATGGAAACAACTGATGGTATTTGTTGTGATGATAAAATTTGAAGATTATGAGAAAAATTAGGATTTTGAAGCTTTCAGCTTGATATTTTTTCCAATACTTGGAGTTTTCTGAAGAGACTGTGATAATATTAAGGAATTATATTTTTTTAGCATTAAATAATGAAGTGTGCCAACATTTGGAATATCTGTATAATTCAAAGGATCATTATTTTTCAAGTAACTTTTTTTTTGTATTGCCAGAATTATGAATGAAGAAAAAGTCTTTCAAAGTACAGGATAGTTGAAGGAATTTTAGTATACTAGAATTTGGAAAGTTCATTGATGTGGTTTCAGATTCTACATTGCAGGAAACCACCACTCGTGAGTTTTGGTGTAGTATCTGCCATTGTCTGAAAAACCCTGAAGAGTTCTTTTCCAGCTATAGTTCTGCGTGCTACATTTTACTCATTTCAATTCAAACTACATGTCACAGCAGACTGAAAACAGAAACAGGTATAAAAATTCAACTGTCTTCTATTAAGCCCAGAATTAAAGAGATTTATAAAAACATACAACAGTATCACTTTTCCCACTAATTTTCTTTTGGAAAATATCATTATTTTCATAGAAATTGTTTTATGTAAAAATATAAGGTTCATTATTGTTTTAAAGTAAATTGATAAATATTTTTAATTTTCTAGGTTTTAATTTCTAAAATAGTAAATATCAGCCAGGCATAGTGGCTCACACCTGTAATCCCAGGACTTGGGAGACTGAGGTAGCAGGATTGCTGTGAGTTCAAGGCCAGCCTCATCTACATAGTGATTCAAGATCAACCTGAACTGCATAGCGAGACTCTCTCAAAAAATAAATAAAATAAAATAAATATCAATAAGCCTACCCACCTACAAAATAAATATGTATCTATGAAAATGTGCTTTTACTATCTTTTTCTGATACTAGTATACAATAAAAGCTTAGTGACCTCTAGCTTTTTTTTTGTTCCTGGAGTATGACAGAAAGTACGTGAATTTTTCCACAAACTCTGTGTCCAAATATCCAGCATTACCTATATTTCATGATTATGGTTCTTCCAAGAGCTATGTAAAACAGTGGCAGACCTATGGGATGTGTGCTGCAGTGTGCTGTGATTGAAACCTCTAAAAGGTTCACTATCACTAATAAAGAACCTCGCATTTATTTAATTATTTTAAACTTTTTCATTAGATCACAGCATAATTTAAACTAAGGTTATAATCCAATTACAAGTCATAACTAAACAGTTGATAGCTATGTAGTTACTATTTTGTGACTTTTTTCTTGTGATTTTCAGTGAAATTATAAAAAAATAAGAGTTATTCATAACTAATGCCTGTGTGCCCATCTTCCAGCATGAGGCAAAATTAGTTGAGGCTTCCCTAGGTATCCATAGTTACATTTTAAAGTGTACTTAAAACATGTATTCTAAATGTGTATGTAAAGATTTAGATGGGCATACAGATAATAGGAACATTTTTTTTTTTTGCAGTACTAAGGAAGGAACCTCAATGCTACCACTGAGTTCCATCCCAGCCATTTTTATCTTTTGATTTTCAGACATGATCTTAAAACGCTTTTTTTCTAAAGTGCAAAAAGAAGAAGAAGGAGAAGAAGAAGAAGAAGGAGAAGAAGAGGGAGAAGAGGAAGGAGAAAGTAGTAGTAGTCATCTTGCTAAGTTGCCCATCTTCATCTAGAACTTGAGATCCTCCTACCCTGCCCTTTCTGAGTATCCTTCTTTTTATCTTTCTATATGTCTGAAAACTTTTATTGAAAACCTCAAGGAAAAATTGACAGAATGGAAGCTATATACCCATCAGCTGTTTAAGTATTATCTAATTGGATTTAAGCTTCATTCAAGTTAAGAAATATTATTTTATTTTGATATTTTATTTATTTTGGGTTTTTTTGAGCCTGGTTCTCACTGTGTAGTTCAGGCTACCCTTAAATTCACAATGACCCCCTGCCTCAGCCTCCCGAGTGCAGGGCTTACCACATATGCCACCACATCCAATTCTATAATTTTATTTTAAATTGAAAATTCTCTAAAACTCTTTAAGTGTGTTATTCATCTGCTTTTTAAACAATCTTCACTGATAGCTACCCAGAAAATCCAAGATTGTATATTCCGTAGCATATTCTATCTCTTAATTCTGTCCTTAACTGATGGTAAGGCTGATGGATGTATATGATACCTGTTGGACTAGCCTTCCACATGTGTTTAGGGTTGGTAGTAATTAACACATTCCAATTGGTAAGAGATACCAAATGTGGCTAATCACAAAGCCTCAAGCTGTATACTTTCTAGTGAGGAGGGAAGAGTGGCTGGATGCTGTCCTACTTCAAATGGCAAACGATGTCTGCATTCTCTCCTCTGGAAACTCACCAGCTGTACTTCCATATTGACAATTTACCCTAATCACACCTCCCCATTTGTTTTTGGCTACATTTATTGTGATAAGGACAACAGAAAACATTTGTCTTAAGATTACTTAATACATTTTCAAAGACAAATAACCAAATAATCAATATATTCAAGTATAATGACAAGAGATTAACCATGTAATTTTTTAAAGGACCTTCCTGCTGGTGACTCTATGAAAGTGATAAATTATTATTTCTTAGATGGATATTTTGTCGATATTTTTACTGAAGACAATAAAAATCTTTGGAGTTACTCCAGAGTTGTACATGTATAAATTAGAGGCCACAAAAAAAAAAAAAAAAAAAAAGACTGCTGTTTAATATTTTGAATCCCTCAAAATGTGGTTAACGCCCACTCAGGGCATGCTTTGACTTGGTTGGTAATTACAATTGAGCTGTAAAATATTTTGACAGTTTCCAACTGTTGTGTACTTGTTAGTCATTTGGTGGCAAATGCAATTTGGTGAGGTTTTGGTGGGGCATATTTAATTAAGACTTTCAATTAAGTAGTATGTCACAGTAAGCATCAGTAGAAAGTTTTGTAGCTATGAGCTACTTTACATTTTACCCAAGGCAGGAAAAGTGTTTTTCTTTAAAAACACTACAGTGTAAGTGAAGCTTGCCATGCTTTTATGCTTCTATTTTTCATTACAAGCTTTTACTTGTTGTGTACTAAAGCATAACCACCCAGTACTTAATTTGTAGCCTGAGCATTATTTATGACTTCTCTAGGTAATGAATTCAATGACAAATAAGTCAGAATTGCTCATGATAATTAAAAGACTAAAAAGAGAGGTGGGATAGATTTTTTGTGACATGTTTTTATCCTCTTTTATAACAATAAAGATAGTAATAAGCTAATTTGGGCAATATGACAATTTTTAAACTGTCAGAGCTTTCAAATCAGGTAGGTTGCCTGTGTTGATAGAAAAGAAAAGAGGTAAAGCACTTTTAAACCTTTCAATTAAACATACAGCTATTAGATAGATAATTATTTTGGAAATTATGGAGCCAAATGACAGTAGAAAAAGTTTATACTCAATATTTCCAAGAGCAAAAGTATTCTTTTGATTTGTTTTGTTTTGTTTCGTTTTGTTTTGTCTTGAGGTAGGGTATTCCTCTGTAGTTCAGGCTGACCTTGAACTCACTTTATAGCTCAGGCTGGTCTCAAACTCACAGTGATCCTCCTGCCTCAGCCTCTCAAGTGCTGGAATTCCAAGCATGAGCCACCGTGCCCGGTTTAAAAGAGTTTTTAAAATCCCATATTCAATACATTTTCAGTTACTCATAAAACCTATTATTTAAGGGTTGCAGTTGTCTTGTGGAAATTTTCAGACATTTTATTCTATTTTGTTTATGTGAATTTTGACCATGAAACCATTAATATATATGTGGATTCTTAAGGAATAAAACAGGAATTTTGTGAAACTACTTCATTAGTTCTTTAATCTTTCTAACTTTGCAAGAACTTGTGAATGTAGTCCATAAAGATAGAATTAAATGTTATACAGAACTAACTTTACTGTATCATTTTAGGCATTATTTTCAAATGTATTATTTCCCCAATGATCAGTGTTAGGAAATTCATTAGACAAACCATGTTTATTTATAGAAATGTTATCTATATATTGTCTATAATATTTGTATAAATCTTATAATCTGTGTATAATCTATTCAGTGAGCAAAAGGACTGAAAAGGACTGGGGTCAGGGAAAGGGTAGAGGAAAGCTGTTAATTATTAGCTCAAATTAGAAAACTGAGGTAATTAAAAATGTGTTAGTTTCATGAATGCATGCATTTTTACATTTTTTCAAACTGCACACTTTAACAAGGGTAAATTTGGTTGCAAATTATATTTTGATAAGCATACCTTTAAAAATCTGAAAACAAGCTGGGCATAGTGGCACACTCCTGTAATCCCAGCTCTCAGGAGGCTGAGGCAGGAGGATTGTTGCAAGTTTGAGTCCAACCTGGACTACAAAGTGGGCCCAAGGCCAGCCTGAACTGCATAGTGAGACCCTGTCTCAAAAAGACAAAAGAAAAAAAAATCTAAAAACAATTTAAGTTGAAAAAGAAAGCCACATCGGTAACATAATATCATGTCTATATTATATTG
Source organism: Dasyprocta punctata (assembly GCA_004363535.1). Taxonomy (NCBI): domain Eukaryota; kingdom Metazoa; phylum Chordata; class Mammalia; order Rodentia; family Dasyproctidae; genus Dasyprocta; species Dasyprocta punctata. The sequence goes on from RJWM01004110.1 coordinate 68,618, forward strand.
CTTAATCTAGAATGTATACTTAATACATAATCAAATTTGATTAGCTTTGTCCAATAAAAGTCAAAATTTGTGGAGAAGCTGGACAAAAATGGTCTTAAGTATTATTCCTAGATATTTTCTTTATGTGTAATTTATTCTTTTGAGTTATTCATATAAATTAATGTTTATCTTTGAAATATCTAAAAATATATTTTCCCTGTGCTTAACATTTCTAGATCAGCCTTTTACTTCCATTGATTTTTTTTTATGGTCTGTATGTGGATTATTTTAATTTCACATTAGTTATTACTGTTAACATGACTTATAAGACCTCTTTTTGTTATAATGGTACCTTGCTTAATGTACAAATTTCAATTACACACTTTTTTTGTGTGTGTGGTGCTGGAGAATTGAATCTAGAGCCTTGTGCATTACAAGGCAAGAGCTGTACCACTGAGCCACATCCCAGCCCCTTTTAGTTTTTGAAGTGAATTTGGAACTACAGGTTATATTTAAATATGCACCAGGAGACTAGTAATCCATAATAAAATATTTCTGAAAGTGAATGTCTACCATTTAATTTTCTAGCTTATAAGTTGATAGCACAGGTAACAAATTAAGTGGCATCCAAGAATGTTGAGATTCAAGATAGCACACTATCTGAGCCCTTCTTGGCATTTCACCTGTATCATTTTACTTTTATGGGAATAATAAATATTGCGAAGATATCCATTTTTCTTAGCTACTTTAACCATAATCAAAATGTAAAAATGATTTTTCTGGGAATAGTATCAAAATGATTCATTATTTATTTTTAAAAATAAGTGTTTAGGAAATTTTTAAATATTAAAAAAAATGATGGTTAATGAGGTTTGGTTAACTTTATAAGCCATTAAAGCAGCTTATAAAATATCAATGTATTGGTAAAAACAATAGGTTAGTCATTGAGGCAAAATGTCTAGTTCAGAAATAAACATGGTCTCATTTAGATACACATACATACATGTATAATTAATATACAATAAAGGAAGCATCACAGAACATTAAAACACTAATCAGCAAATGTTTTTGGGAAATAATAACTAAGAACCTTAATTTATAACATTCATCAAATATATTCTAGGTACATTAAAGGCATTAAAGCATTAAAATAAAAATGAAATTAGTTTTTTAAAAATCATAGTATTTACTAGATTTCTGGAAAGAAAACAACTTTCTAAAACATAAGCAAAAGATACTACCAAAAGAAAGATAAGTAAACTTGAGTATAAAAATTAAATCATCAAAAATGGAAAAAAAAAAGATGTGTTTTCAGTACATAGAAAAAGAAATATTAGCTATTATTTATATGAATGATATGAAGGTTCTAAGTTGTTATTCTGGTATCATTTTCAGAGGTATTTCATTGTTTTGTGATGCTTCCTTTATTATGTATTAATTTTTAAAGGGAGATAGTAGGTAGTAGGACTAGGAGTCAAACTCATATCTGACTAATTCAGAGTCCAGGCATGCTGTTAATCCCCATGCTGTGTCTTTTTCTTATGCTGTGTCTTTTTCTTATACTGTGTCCTTGTGAATGTAACAGCTTCTTCATGGCAGTCTATAAGTGGTTTAATAATACCTAATTTACAGGCCTTAATTTATTTTTATTTCATTATAACAAAAAAATAGCCTGAAAAAGAAATTGACTGCATAAAACATGCATTTTTTTCCATGTCTGATCGTGTGTGTGTGTGTGTATGTGTGCATGTGTGTGTATTTTATTAGTACTCGTTTGCAATAAATGCAGTTTATAACCATCTTGGGGAGTACTTACATGTACATAATACATGTTTCCTATAGTTTTGCCATTTCTGTTGTATTTTGGTATATTTTCTAGGCCCAAGAAATGAGTTAGAGATTTTTTTCTCTTTGGTAGAATTTGTATAGTATTGAGATATTTTTTCCTTGAATGAATGTTTAGTAGAATTTATCAGTGAAGCTAACTGAAATTTTCTTTGTGTGTTTTTAATTACAATTTTAATTTTTTAAAATGGTTATCAGTTATAGAACTATTGAAGTTTTCCATTTCTTCTTTTGTCCATTTTGGCAAACTATACTACTCAGAATTTGTTTCTCTTATTTTTTTCTTGGGCAGTCATGCTAGAGATTCAGTTGATTTTCTTTTTTTCTTCAAAGTAGCACCTTTTGACTTTGTGGATCCTCTGTAACATATGCTTGTTTACTATTTCATTGTATTTTGATCTCTTTTATTCCTTCTACTTTGGAGATAGATGGTAGAACTCAGACTGCTATTTGAGTTCTACCTACAGTGCAGTTCTCTTAACTCTTTCAGGTCAGTTATAAAAATAGCACAGAGAGCTTTGCTCATTCTCTAGCTTTGTTGTTTCTCCATGTCTTGATTTGGATATAGTTGTTTGATATTTCTTAGAAGATATTAAAAAGTATTTTGTTAAGCTTTTTAAAAACTGTGTTCAGAGGAAAAGTAGTCTTGTGTTAATGTAAGTGAAAGTTCTTCCCAATATTATCTTAGTCAGTATAATTTTTCTGGTTATGTACTAGTATAATAACAAGATCTAACATTAGTTTTACTGTACAAATAAAGTATTTCAAATGAAAACATTTTGGAAGAAAATAAGACCAGTATAGATGCATATATTATTCTTGTTTTGACCACTGCTACTATTTGGGCTTACCAAATGCAAAGATTTATCTAGTGTACCCTTAACTATGATTTTCAGTGATTGAGCAAATGCTCCAAGAGTCATCAGTAAAAATACTAAAATATCCTACAGTTTTAGCAAGAGTAGTGTATATCTCATTGCTCTGTATTTAATTAGTTCTTGTTCCAGTTCTAGCCAAAAATCTAAAATCCAACAAAATAGGCAGAAGACTTTTATTGACAGAGTATTCCTGAATTTTAAATTGTTTTGGATCAGTTACCTTGTTTTGAATCACTTAATATACACAGCATTGCTGTACGCTTGAAGATAAGTTGACTGAGGCATTTTCTAGTCTTCATAGATTTCCACTGAAGTCTTAAAGCTGCATTATCTTGAAATGTGAAATGCATGTTTTTTTAGGAACACAAGAGTTGAAGTGGGAACATCTTGATACAGTTATAATTTCTCTGCTTCCAAGCTGTGTAACCTTACTTTCCTCAACTATAAATTGGAAATAATAGTAGCTACCTTAAAAGGGTTTAGAGAATTAGATTAACTAAAGGCCTTAACATTGTATGTGGGACATAGCAAGTTCTCAGTATATATTTTATGAATTGATGAAAAATTAAAGTCTTTTTGTAGAGAACTGAATGTATTACAGTAAAAGAAAAATCAAATGAGTTGTAAGAGGAATTCAGAGTCAAAAGAATGTTGAAAATGGTTCCCTACTGACTAGAAATTGGTAGGAAATTTTGTGCAGAAAATAACAACTGAACCTCCTGAAAGTAGAGCGAGGCATTGTAGCAGTTGTCATGAAGCATCACCAAGTTGAGGTGATGCTCTTTATGACCAAAGACTGGAGGTGAGGGAGCTAATGTTTAAGCAGCAAAGCATAGGGATTTAGAGAATTGCTGAGTGAACCTGGAGAAAAAATATACTTTAAAACTTTAGGGTTCAGTGCTCAGAAATATTTTGACCTCAAGTTTTTGATAGCTAATTGAGATGTTAACTGTGCTCTAAAAAGACTCACCTGCCGGGGATTTAGCTCAGTGGCCTAAGCGCCTGCCTGGCAGACGTGAGTTTGTGAGTTTGCTCCCTGGCACAAAAATAAATAAATAAATAAATAAATAAAAATAAAAAGACTTACCTTATCATAGTGAACAAAGAAGAGAAACTTCAAAAAAAGGAAAACTTGTTAAGATGATTTGACATAACCTAGACAGACGAACATAGAATACAAAACTACAATGATAGCATCAAAACTGCTCATGAGTTAACTAGAAAGATATGAGGTAAAAACAAAATTCAAAGATGATTCTGAAATTAAAAGTCTAGACAATTGGGACAGTAGCAGTTTCATTTGCAAACACAATGAAAATGAACAGGTTGCAAGGAAAGATTATAATTATGGTTGTGAACATATTGAGTTCAAATTTTATGTGGCAGGAAGGATAGCCAGCTGGAAATGTCAACTTGAGATAGTTTGAACTATAAGTGTATTTTAGGGAATCATCTGCATGAAACTGATAGTTGGAATCCTAACAGTGAATCAGCTCAAAGTGTGGATAGAAAGGGGGGAAAAAAAAAAAACTATTCAGAGCAATACCTAGAAGAATGTGTGGCTGTACCAATAAAAGAAGCAGAGACTGTAAAAAAGAAACTTTAGGCAGATGGGTAAAGCAGAAAAAGCGAAACTGAGATTTTTCATAACCATTGAAATTTAGGAAATCTTGTAGCAAATTATTTGACTAGGTTTTCTGAAAGAGATGTTATTGCCATTGTTAGGAAGAATAACTTTATGGCCTTGTTACCTTTAGTATATAATCTGCAATGTTCAGAAAAATAATACATTAAAATTACCTATATATGAAAGCTCAGTTTAACCTTTTATGGACCAATATTGGAGTTTCTTTTCCCTTCCCTTCCCTTCCCTTCCCTTCCCTTCCCTTCCCTTCCCTTCTCTTCCCTTCCCTTCCCTTCTCTTCTCTTTCCTTTCTTTTCTCTGTTTTGGAGATTGAATGGAAGGCCTCATGCACATCCCCAGTTCTAGTGTCTTTGGTAGGCAATAAATTACAAATCATTTAGAGCTGCTTTCCAAACACACAGAAATAAAAAAGTTCTTCTTTTTTTTCTTTTTTTTTTCTTTTTTTGCAGTAATGGGGCCTTCATATTGAGCTACATTCCCTTTCCTTTTAAATTTTTATTTATTAGTATTAATTTTTTACACAGACTATCACTGAGTTGCTTAGTTACCCAGCTTGGACTGGAACTTGAAGTCCTCCTGCCTTGGCCTTCTTGAGTGTTGGGCTTACAGGTGGATATCACCATGCCCCGCAAAAATAAATATATTAGAAAAATTTGTTAGGGCCCTATTTTGCCTTTACAATATGAAGTATCAGTATTATTTTCTAGCTAATGCCTTATTTGCAAAATAAAACTGTTCACTATCTTTAAGAAACTTATGGCCTTTGAAATTCTAAAGTCATCTCAAAAAATAGAAATTTAGTGTGAAGAATGCATTGGTGGTGGTAATAATTGCAATTAACATTTACTGAATGAGTTTGCCATACATTGTGCTGTTTTACATGCATTTATTCATTTAACAGTTCTTACTGAGTGCCTGCGGGGTACCAGGAACTGACCTGAGTACTTGAGATAGGTTAGTAAATAAAATTTTTGATTTCATGAGTCTTTTATTTAGTGAGCACAGAAAGATAATAACTAATAATCATAATAAGATATATATTATAAGACGATGGTAAATACTATGAAAAGAAAATAGAGCAGTATAAGGGAAATCAGGAATACTGGGTTGGGGTTGAGTGATGGAGGTAAGTTGCATTATTGAGTAGCGAGATAGAATACTGTCCATCTAAAGAAGAAAGCATTGGAGTGAACTATACAGGTATCTAATAGGAAAGCACCAGGCAAATGGAACAATCTATCCAGAGGCCCTAGAACTGGAACATATCTGAAGTATCCAAAGAACTAGAAAGAATTGAAACAATGTTGTGGCATCTGCAGGATACAGATAAGATCAAGAGAGGGTGGATAAGATCAGAGAGGGATATATTTAGCTATAATAATACTATGAAATAGTCACTATCATAATCCCCATTTTATAGATGAAGAAACCAAAAATAAAGAAATTAAGTAACCTTGCATATCACTGTAATAAGAAACAAACTGTTTCATTCAGTTACGTACTGAACATTTTAAATGATTTAATTATTAATTCCTTTGTGATCCTCTGCAAAACATGGTCTATAAGGTCAGTATTTCCAGAGTGGATGATTAATTTAATTGTGCCTTTAATTTTCTTTCTGTTCAAATTGACATGACCATCCATAGGACTTCCCATTTCATGTTTCATCAACTATATGTGAATTCTTTTTCTTGGAAGTACAGTAAATGTTCTTTTTGGGGGGGGGGTACTGGGAATCGAACTCAGGACCTTGCACTTGCCAGGCAGGCACTGTGCCACTTAGCTAAATCCCTGGCCCAGTACATAATTCTTTAATATAAGGCTTTTTTTTTTTTCTTTTGGTTTTTTGAGACAGGATCTCACTATATAGTTCAGGCTAGCTTTGAACTCACTATGTAACCCAGTTGGCCTCCAACTCATGGCAGTCCTCCTTCTCAGCCTCCCAAGTGCTGGGATTACAGGCATGCACCATCAAGCCCGAATATAAGGCTTTTGATTGAAACAAGTCCAGATTTTTTCATTCTTTGAGTCTTTGCATGTTGAATCCTCTTAGAGACAGGGATATATTAATAATCATAATGACATGATATATTTTCTTTAGATAGAAAGTCATTCTACATTGTAACATAGTGATATTGACATTTATGTATTACCTGTGTATATACAGCTGATGATGTGAATGAATCAGAGTAATAATTGCAGACTGTCTGGTCCAGGTACATACTTCTCATGCTTGGAATGATTGAATGCCTTAAAGATTAAAAAAAAATTATAAGGATAATCATTTAAATATAGAAAAATAAACAGAAAATCTAAGAAAAAATGTGTCTGTACCTACTCCAGTGATTTCCCAGCTCATCGATAGATCACTCTCTATTCTAGGTTAAGTGATTAGAGGGACTTGAAAGTCACAGTGACCATGGAGAAGATAATTTTTAATAGTTCATTTTTGCACATGTTAAGTTGATGATTAAAAGAGCTTTTATTCTTAAATAAATTACCATATTTGGGATTCCATTTTTGCCTAATTTTTAATATAAAATTGATCTAAATTTGTTGATTTTTATATATGAATTTTTCAGTATTGATTTTATAGAGGTGAACATTTAAAGAACAGTGCTTTGCTAGATTCATAGTTGTATGAATTTTTTAAATGACAGTTAATTTAAAAATGAGAAATTGTATCCTAGGTGATTCTTAGTAGTCTTCGCACAGAAAAAGTGGGAATTTTTTTTTTTTTTTTGGTAGATGTGTAAGTCATACTAATGTGGAGTTGATTTTAATTTTTTGACACTAACAGGCTTTTGTCAAGTGGGGGCATCATTGGCCTTTCTTAAATAAGCAATATGATAAGAGTGGCTTTCTTATTAAATTTAAATAATATTAAGGGTAAATAATTGTTTGTTCACCTTATTTTAGAAGGCTTCTGTTTTATGCCTAAATTTCATTACTGTAGACAACACTTTAGGTTAAGAAGTATTTAGTAGGTTTCTTCATAGTTTGCAATTGTATCAGCCTCCAAAGTTACCATCACAAAATATAGTTGTTATAAAGTAAAATGTGCTTTTTCAAAGAATAATAAAAATTTAAAATAAAAATCTTACAATATAATCTTACTTTTATTAGCATTGCTGTAGTTTCAAATATATGGATAAGGGGGAAAGATTGTGCTTAAGATTTAAAACATACACAGAACTAACTCACCTAATAATCAAAAATTGCTCTCCATGACAATTATGTATTTTAAGCATATCCAAAATACACTGCTGTGCAGTGTTCCTACTAACACATCTGACTGTTGCTAATAACTAAAATTACTGTCATAAATTTATTTAGAAGGAGTGTTTGAGTATGGTTATCATTGTGCTATTTTTTAAAAATACATATATGATCACACTATTTTTAAAATTATCTATGATTTTGGTCTCTGCACTGCCAACAATATGTACTCCAGTTGTGGTACAGTTTAAAAATGCTTATCTTCAATCTAATGAGAAAGGAGCCATATTTATACATGATTGCATTCGTGGGAAATTTTTTAGGATATAAGAGTTATATAGATATTCTGCCTTAATTATTTAAATATTTTAACATGATGTTGCCCTCAATAAAAGTCTTGGCTTGTTCTTATGTATAAGTTTAAAAATCTCACCTATCTACATGTCAAGCAAATGCCATGGGCTATGACTGAAGATAATAATTTAAGATTTATGTCTCCCTCTTGGAGATTACAATTGTGTGGTGAATTGACAGTTTTGAAAGACCTAAACTGACATCAAAGGGTTCAAATGATTTAGTTTGGTCAGTTAATTTTCATCTTCCATTAAATTCCTTTAATGTTTCTTTCTTTTTCCTTCTTTCTAGCTCAGTCCTATTCCCAGTCCTGTTTTGAGGCGAAAACCAAATGCTAGTCAGTCATTGCTTGTGTGGTGTAAAGAAGTTACGAAAAACTACCGGGGAGTGAAAATCACCAATTTTACTACATCATGGAGAAATGGTTTATCTTTTTGTGCAATATTACACCACTTTAGACCGGACTTAATGTAAGTAGAAACACTTTCCATTTTGTAATAATATTTTGTAAATAATAGACATTCCCACACCCCTGTTTCACTGGAGATTGAACCCAGACACTTGCACTGAGCTAAATCCCCAGTCCTATTTTTTGTTCAGTTCTTTCACATTATTTCTGTTGAGTTTTTTTCCATTACAGATTTTTTTATAGAACACAAAATAATTTCTACACAAGTGCTGAAATACTTGACTTTGTTCCTTTTTCACTAACCACACCTCTTGCTTTTTTGAGGGAAGTACGTGCCAGAAAAAATCCTTCCTTCTCAATACTGCAATAATCTTTTCCTTTTTTAAAAAAAAGATGTTTTTCCTTAATCCCGAAGAAATTATTATGAAAATTGTGTTCATGTTAATGTGAAATGAGAGAAACCATGTCCATAACTGTTCGTACGCTGACAGCAAGGGATTACCCCATGGTAAATTTGGTTCTCAAGGCTAGTCCCTGGTCTCCTGCCTTAACTTCTGTTTCAGATGAAAAGCTTTGGGCAGTGAAACATATAGTCGCTATATGTTTGTGTGTATGTATGTAAGTATGTATGTATTCCCTTAATTTTCCACACTATGAGTTTTGTTGATTGAATTGCTGTGAAATTGCTAGTTATTCTTTGGTATTATTAAATGTCAAGGTTTTAGATTCAGTTTGTTTTAAAAACAGCTGTTTTTATCAAATACTGTATGTACCCACTGTGCCATTTTCTCCCTCAGTGACTACAAGTCTCTGAATCCTCAAGATATTAAAGAGAACAACAAAAAGGTAAGAATTGCAAAGAAAAAAAGACATAGCTTCAATTTTGGCTTCTCTGCAGGTTTTTTTAATTTTGGGAACGTGAGGGGTTTTTTTGGTGAAGTCATAAATGCAGCTCACAGAAAGTATTCTGCTTCCTGCAGTTTAAATAGGATGTGTGATTTACTCTGGGTTGTCATGGACTTTTAAAGATCACAATTGCCAGTCTGGCATCAAATTATAATATATGTATGACCCTCATTACCTGTTGAAGATTTGTTAAAATATTTTATTCTAAAATTTAGCTTTTTAAAAGTGTACCCCAAACTGCTTTGCTATAATTACTCTGAAAGTTTAGAAAGACATGTTAGAAAAAGTTGTAATCAGGAATCTAATAGTTAAATAAGAAAGCATACCTGGGTTCATAGAAACAAGGTATAAACATTGGTTCTTCTCCCTTTCTAATAAACAATACATACAAATGTACATGTATCTATATTTTTTCCACATAATTAATATGCTGAGAGCCTCCCAACTGGTATGTGGGGATATTGATTCTTTAGCCTTCAGGGCAGCTTCATAGGGCTGAATTGCTGGAGTCCCTGGGCCAGCTGACTATTGCTCCAAGCTATTTACTCTAGTGCACAGCACAGTGTTAGAATTTTCTGTGTTCAAGGAGGGAAGTACCTAACTCTGTATGTACTAGATACTTAATATGTGTTTCCACTGATTGAATTCTTCAACTGAAAATCTAATGAAATGTATTACTGTCATATCTGTGATCTGTGGATAGAATTCTGGGGTCATTAAACATGGTTGGGGGAAAATATATTTTATTTATTATAACTCTTTGCCTAATCCTTGGCATGTCCTTCAGCTGTGAATTTAGGCAACATACCATGGTAGTATTAGCCATCCGTGAAATTTTGTCACTTGTAGAAATCACAGATATTTTCATATTTTACTGTAGTTGCAAATTTCTACAAATACCTTGAAAGTTTATCACTCCTTCACAGTTACATTAATGCATTCATAAAAAACACAAACTTTACTGTTTCCCATATTCAATTTTGCATTGTTTCTGTAGTTGTATTTTTCAGTATAATTGGTTGTTTTGATCCCTTATATACCTTATACATGTAAGACATTCTTCTGAGAAGACAATTCATAGAATAAAGGTGTTAAAAACCTCTGGTTATTGCTAAATGTAATAAATCAGCACAGACAGTTAAATACTGTATTGCATGGTTTCTCTTATATGAGAAACTCAAAGTATAAATAACTTAAAGAGCAAAATATTATAAAAGATGATAGGGAACAAGGAGGTAGACCTTTTGGAGATGAATGAGGGATCTAGAAATGGACGAAGAGGGAAGAAGAAGAGAAGGGGAAGTAAAAATGTGTTAAGATGTAATACATATATGGACCAACTCCCCACAATGAATGTATTCATTATGTATCACATCTATATACTATGCTAATAAAAAATTTTAATGTACTTTAGATAATTAAAACCACCAGTGATAAGAAGTCTTATGATTTTCATAAAAGTTCAATTTTCAAGCAAGAATTTTAGTCAAAACATTTTTTTGCTTATTGGTCTCTAAAACCAAAAATTGTACTATTACAAAAATTTATTATTTCTTTGCAAATGTATGATGTTGCCACCAAAATATTAATCTTTAGAAATCAGTATAATTTTCTTCATAGAAATCACCTATTGGTGAGCATGCTACAAAGTAAGTAATTCTCATTAATTATTTTGTTATATAGTCTTGGAAAACTGAAAGCCTTTTATCATTAATTAAATCACATTCTTTATGTGACAGTTCTTTACTTGAGTTGTCTTAGATTTTTTTTTATTTTGAAGAGAATAAAACCAAATGAAATAAAACAGAATAGACTCAATCAAAACAAAACAATGAACATGGTACATGACTTCAAAAAAAGATAAAAGGAAATCAATAATGGCTGCTACAATGCCTCTTGTTATCTTCAAAATAACTGCCCATACTATCAGGCATAATAAAATCAAACAAGCCGGGCGTGGTGGTGCACGCCTTTAATCCCAGCACTCGGGAGGCTGAGGTAGGAGGAGCGTTGTGAGTTCAAGGCCGGCTTGGGCTACAACGCAAGCAAAAGGCCAGCCTGAACTACACAGTGTGACCCTGCCTCAAAAAACCAGGGCTGGGAGTTTGGCTCAGTGACTTAAGTGCCTGTCTGACAAGTGCAAGGTTGTGAGTTCAATCCCCAGTGCTGCAATAAATAAATAAATAAAATAAAATCAAACAAAATAATACAGAATAAAACCAATAAAAACAAAACAATGGAAGCAATACAGGACTTTAAAACAATAGTAAAACAGCAGTGGTTACCGTATTACCTCTATGTTATTGTCTCAGTAAGTGCCTATATCATCAGACATAATACAATCAAACAAATCAAAATAGAATAAAATCACTTAAAATAAAGCAATAAAAGCAATACAGGGCTTCAAAACAAAATAATAGGAAATCAGTAATAGCTATCATAATATTTTTTATCTTTGAAATAATTTTCCATGCCATTAAATATAATAAAATTAGGCAAACTGAAACAGTAAAACCAAACTAAACAGAACAATGAAAACTATAAGGGATTCAAATCATGATAATAAATTAACAATGGCCACTGCCTTCCCCTTTTAGACATTTCCTCTCCTTTCACTTTCACAGTATGTATTGTGTTTTTTGGCTCCCACTAACTCCTTTAGTTTTTTATACTAGAGAGGTAACACGATGTTCACCCATGTGACTCTGAATCATTTCATCCATGAGCATGATCTCCTTTTACCTACAAGCGCCTCAAGGTTATCTTTCTTTATAGCTGAGTAGCTTTCCATTGTATAAAAATGCCATGTCTTTCTTGTCCACTCTGCAGCTAATGAGCAAGCTACCCCCACTTCTTTCTGGTTCCTTGTCACATAGAGTATTGTTCTTTCTCTTTTGATTTTCAGTCTGTGAACCCCCTTTTCAGTTAAATGTGTTTCTTGTATAAAGCATATTGACGGATCCTGTCTCCTGATCCACTCTGCCTGTGTTTCTTTTTATTGGTGAATTGAGGCCATCTATATTAATGGTTATGGCCAACATGCACTTCCTTGTCTCTGCCTTGCTATTTTCCTGCCATTGGCTGCCTACTTTTCCTCTCCATTCAATTGTCTACCCCGCTTGGTGATACCCCTCTGCCACTGTTCCTGGTGACATGGTCTTTTTATCTCTCTCTAGAATGTCCTTTAGTAGTCTTCATAGGGTTGGCTTGGTGGTCATGAATTTCTTCAGTTGTTCTTTGTCATGGAAGTATCTTGTTTCTCCATTGATTTTGAAAGATAGTTTTGTAGGGTACATCAATCTGGGTTGGAAGTTGTTTTCTTTCAAGACTTGAAATACTTTACTCCAAGCTCTTTTTGACTTGATGGTTTGTGTTGAGAAGTCTGTAGTGACTGTGATGGATTTGCCTTTATAGGTGATCTGTTTCTTTTCTCTAACAACTTTTAATATTCTGTTCTTGTGTTGAATTTCTGGGATCTTGATTATTATATGTCTGGGTGTAGATTTATTTTGGTTATGGCTCAGTAGAGTTCTATATGGTTCACTTATCTGAATGTCACTTCCTTTTCCCATACTTGGGAAGTTTTCTGCTATTACTCCTGTAAACAGACCTTTAATGTCATTTGTGTTGACCCCTGCTTTTTCACTCACACCTTTATTCTTAGGTTATGTTTCTTTGGGTTGTCTTGCAGCCATTAAATTGTTACTTTCAGGTTCTTTGTTATTGTTTAAAAGATCTTTCCTTTCATGATCACAAGCTGCAAGCCAGTCTTCAGGGTTTGAAAGTGTATCTTCAGTTTCTTTCAAGTGGTTTTGCCAGCTTTCAGTGGAGTTTTTAATTTCCTGGATGTCTCTTTGAATCTGTTTCATGTATTCTAAATCTTTTTTGTTTTGTTCATTCAAGGTTTCCCTCATTTTTCTATACTCCTCCATTTTTCTATGTCTTCTTTAGAGATGTTTAGCAATTCTTTTATTATGTTTTTCATTTCTTCTTTTACCTGAGTTAGTATTTTTGTTCTAATTTCTTTTTAGCCTCATGAAGTTGTTTCTTTACTTCAGTTGCCATCACTTCAGAAACTTCAGGTGTGCAACTCCTGATCTCTTCCCTGTTTGCATCTCCTGGACTTGCTCTGCTTGGATTGGAGGCCAGAGACTGCCTTTTGCTTCTTCATCTTGACATATTCCTGAGTTGTTCTGAACAAGTGGGTACTGGCATCCCAGGCACTTCCTGCATTGGCTACAATTTCTCTAAAGTGAGACTGTTTGGTTCTTCTAGCCACTGTATGGGTATCTGATGGTAGCCACTGGGTGTGCTGGTGCAAGGCTGTCTGCTGCTTTTCCCTACCTCTTGGCTCCCTGATGGCTGGTGGAGTGTGTGTGGGGGCAGGGCTGGCTGCTGCCTGTGGACCTGGGTTGGTCACCAGTGGGATCCTCCATGACCACCCCTGGAGTGTGCATGGGGGTGGGGTGGAACACAGCCCCTGGACCCAGCTGGCTACCTGCAGGGAAACTCAGCAGTGGCCACTAGGATGCATGTTGGGGCAGGGCTTAGTCTGAGCAATTTCCATGGGTCTGTGCTCAGCTAAGAGCTGGTGGAGGAAGCTAGCAGCAATTCTGGTTCTGGGCTTATCTGGCCCGATTCCAAAATGGCTTCCATCCAATGGCTGTCTCCTGCGAGAGGACCAAGCCCTCTGCACTCACCGCCAGGCAGTGCAGTCTTCCAGGTCTGCTGCTCCCCTCACTGCCACTCCCCTCGAATGCTACCTGTTTTAGCAGAGGCCTCCAGGGTTACCAGCTGCCACCTCATCTCGATTGTGCGTCCCCAGATTCCAACAGCTTCTCCCACATAGTGGGTATGGCTCCAGTGAAGGCACTGCCAGCTACTGCCTTTTTCTTTGTTTAAGTTTTCCTTTTTTACTCTTTCTGTGGGCTTCAATTCCCACTTTAGATTCTTCCTGGGTCCAGGGGACCCACTTCCTTCCTTCTTGTCTTCCCCACGATGCTGTATTCCAGCATCACTACTTGAATTTTCTTGCAGTTGAATAAAATCTAAGCTAATTTAAATATAAATATCATAAAATAATCTGTTAATAACCCTTCAATATTGATGACATTCACCTGTAGCCCCAGCTGCTCTGGAGGCTAAGGCCGGAGGATTGCATGACTTCCCCATGAATTCGAAACCAGCCTGAGTAACATAGCAAGACTTGTTTAAAAAATAAATAAATAAATAAATAAATAAATAATTGAAATAAGTCATTCTTTTTATAGAGTAGAGCTTTCAACTTTTCAAAGCTGTCTGCTGTATTTAAGTAATATATAGAATTTCATTAAGTCTTCAATCACACTTCAGATTATTTTTTCAGGAATTTGGTAATGGTGACTATACCTTGGATTTACACATTACTACACAGAGTAGTAATATTCCATTAAAACTGAAATTGTTCTCAGAGATGGTGGTGTAACTCATTGGTAGAGTGCCTAGCATGGGCAAGGCCCTACATCTCAGATCTTTTCAGGACAGATCTTTCTGTGTTCACATTGTTCCTCCCTATACCTTTGATTGGACTCAGAGCTGCACAAGAAATAATGCCTGTGTCCTTCCATACTGATTTAATGAATTAGACAATTTAGTGAATAAGACAATTTCCTTTGAAATATCCCTTTTTTTTTCACATACAATTAGCTAAAGAGAAAGTGAGTGATTGATCATAGCAGAGGAGGTGAATCTATGGGAAAATTCTTTTAGAAAGTCTTGACCTCACAAGAAAACTGGTTTGTTTTTAAGTATTTTTAGTCTGCATAAAATGAATTGCTACAAGAAGTAAGACACTAGCAGAAGTTTCCCCACAAGGAAGCTAATCATTTTCCCAGGTCTATGAGAAATACTGAATAAAAAAGGTATTTACCTGTAGCTTCTGATCTTAACCAATATATCAGTGTTTTAAATAATTAGGAAATGTTTAGAATACTGCCTGTGGTGCTTTTCCTGATGGTATACAATTGATGTCTGTCAATCAGATCATCATGACATAGAAGGAAAATGACTTTAATTTTCCTGAAACATGTAAAATAACAAACATGCCTATACATGCACACCAACTGAGTCATTCCCTGTAGTAAACATTTTGAGGTACCTATATTATAAAGCATAGTGCTGTGAAAATTGAAGCTGTTTTAATATCACAATTCATTTTTCATTTTCTCTCTTACTCCACAACATTTATTAAACTACAGGAAGAATACCAGAGAAGGATTAAATTCAAAAGTAGAAATGTACTTTAATGTATAAGTGCAACAGACTGATCTCTTCTCAATTGTTAAGTAATTTTCTAACATTTTTTTAAAGAAAAACTTTGTATTATGCTCCAAAATGTAGGTTGTTATGAAGAATTTCTATTTTAACATCTCAAAACAAGACTCTAGAGTATTTTATCTGAGGCCCTTTAGCTGTACTTCTAATGCCTCCTAGCAACACAGTGCTGTTTTCAAGGGTTAGCTGAGGATAGTAATAATTGTAAATTGAGAAACAGCTTTGATTCTTCAAAACTAGAAAAACCTGATGTGCCACAGTCATTTAAAGGAAGGCTAACAAAAATACAATGCAGCCTCACATTCTCAACTAAAACTCAAAACATTCATTCTTTCCAAAATGGTTGAAGTAAAAATAAAGTCACTCTTCTCATTATGAAAATTAATCTTAATTGGGCATTTAAAAATGTTCTATGTTTCTAAACTTAAATAGCATTTATTTGTATCTTACATCAAGAATCTAATAGTTCTTTTGACTTTTCTAGCTGTACTTTTTCTTAATTTCACAAATCAGTCCATGAAAAAGAGTGGTTGACAGCAGTGATTAGTCTAATATTTCTTTATACTTTAGTTCCTTAAAAATCCATTTTAAGATTTTGGTTTTTTGTTTTAACTCTCATTTTTATTTTCTGTTTAGAAAAATGATTATTTTTCTTATTGAGGTCCTGAGAAGTGAGATTTTATTTTATTTATTTAATTTATTAGTACACGTTTGTAGTACATTCATTATACAGTCATT
>RJWM01004110.1:94128-105160 GCA_004363535.1 Dasyprocta punctata
AATCCCCAGGCCCTGTTTTGCCATTTTCTGAAGCAGTTCTGAAAGTTCACTTTCGACAAGTATGAGGTATGATAATAAATACAGGGAATGCTACTGCACAGTGCCATCCAACAGAGAGGCAAGCTCCTAAAAACACTATGGTATGTCTTCTTCCACTTTCTTCCTCATATCTGGCACCATGTGAATTCTAGTTCTTCCCCAAAGTCAAAATGACCCCAAAAGGTAAATGTTTTTAATCATTTCAGTACATCAAAGCAGCCACAACAGCTCAACTAAAGCCATGAAAAATGACCTCTAGAATGCTTCCGAAAGTGGCAAAATGATGGGATAAGTGTGTTCGAATCAGGGCGGGGGGCGTTTGAGGAGGATTAATAGCAATGTATCTTTCACTGTAATTTTAAAAATTTAAACATTCGCTGTATTTTCTGTCATACCTGTTATAAAATCAATTTACTAGGCCACAATAGCTGATTATAAATAAGAAGGAAGGAAATAGAATAAAAATTCATCGCGCTTAGCAATATTTTTTGCAAAACTTTTGTTTCAGCTATATGAGTATGTGCTTACTAGATCTTGAAATAAAATGTATTTTTAACTATGGGTCATGATAAAAAAGTTTATGAAATGCTAATCTAGCTGAGCACATGCCTATAATCCTTGGGAGGCTGAGGTAGCAGGATCAAATGTCTAAGCCTAGCCTAGACTACTCAGCTAGATAGACCCTGAGTCAAAATGAAATATAGAAGGAGTTGGGAACGTAGCTTAGTGTTAAGGCCCTATGTTCAATCCTCAGTAGCAGAGTGGGGGAGTGGGCAGGAGAGAAGAGAGAGAAATACTAAGCTAAAAAACATTCTTTCTAAGAAAGAGCACGTAACTTTTATAACAACTTTTCCAGCTCTTAACTATCTCCTAATCATAAATTTATTAATTCAGTTATTTGCCAAATATGTGCATGGAGTGTCTGAACCAAGTCTACTCACAGTGACCAAAAAAAAAGCTTAAGTTTCTTCCTTCATGATATTTATATGCCAGTAGGAAGAGATAGATAATAGCAAAGCAGTTGCAGAGTATGAAAATTAATTGATAAAACAGAGAGTAATTTGAGAAAATAGAAGCTTAATTGACCTGAAGAGGAGCTATTTGAACCTATTCCTCATTTGATGGGAGAGAAGGATCCAGTTGAATAAAAGGCCACAAAAAGCTTATTCACTGGAAAGATTTTGACGATATTACATTTATGATAAAATGTGTATCATAATTCTTTCAACTTCTAAAAATTGTAGAAAATTAGAACTTTATTTGTAAAATAATTAAAGTTTTACTATGGATTGATTCTAATTGCAGAATACTTGATGTTTATATGATCTGTCTTCCAAGTAGATTAAAAAATTATTTTATCTATATGTACATTTTACATATCTTAAAATTTTTCATCTATATTTACTGAGCACTTAGTCTGTGTCAAGCTAGATTGTAAATGCTTTCGCATAGATTTTCTCATTTAATCATTAGAACACTTATATAATTATTACTATCCCCATTTTACAGTTGAGAAAATTGACACACAAACAAATTTATGAACTGTCCATGATCACATAACTAATAAGTAACAAATCCAGGAATTGACTGTCTGACTTCAGAGATTATATTCTTAAAGCATTGTGTTCTATTTCTTTGTGGTTTATTTTTCTGACTTTTTTTTTTTTTTTGTGGCACCGGGTGTCAAACTCACAACCTCGTGCCTGCCAGACAGGCGCTTGAGCCACTGAGCCAAACTCCCGGCCCTGGTTTTTTGAGGCAGGGTCGCACTATGTAGCTCAGGCCGGCCTTGAGCTCGCTGCGTTGTAGCCCAAGCCGGCCTCAAACTCACAACGCTCCGCCTACCTCAGCCTCCTGAGTGCGCCACCACGCCCAGCTATTTCTGACATTCTTGCAAAGAATAAATATTATTGTAGAGATGAGGAAAATGAGTTTGAAAAACTTTAAATTCATCTATTGTCAAGACTGGGCTTTATAGCCCAATGGCACAGTGCCTGCCTGCGAAGTGCAAGGTCCTGTGTTCAATTCCCGGCTCCAATAAATAAATAAATAAATAAATAAATAAATAAATAAAACTTATCTAGTGTCACACACAATGACACATTAAGCTCAGAATCTAAGTATTCTGAATTGTAAGGCTGTTTATTCTTAAGTTCAATATATTTGTTCATTAGTTCAACCTTTAAAATAATTATAATCTCTTCTGTGCAAGGAACCAATATTAATCTTTCTTACAGTTTTATTTCCCAAATGAAACTTACACTTTCAGCTAAGTTGTATTAGTGTGAATTCCACATTATAAATTAATTATAAAAATTTCTTTTGTCCCAGGTCTGTAACACATTTAATTGTATATAGCTTGAATTTTAAGACACTAGAGCTGATAGGTGTTTATTAAGCTATATACTCTTTTGTACTGCTAGTGGCACGTAAATTACATCATCAAGAGGCACTTATTCTGGAGCTAGAGGAATGTGTGTCTCAATGGAAAAACACTTGCCTAGCATATGCAAGACACTGGGTTTGATCCCCACTACAAGAAATAAAAAGAAATCTTCATTCCTTTCACTTGTTAACTCCAGTGTCAAAATTGATGTGCAGATTTTTATCACCATATTAAAACTTTAGCAAAAATAGTAGCAAGGTCTCAAAATGTTCTGAAAGCTCAAATATAGAGAAAGATTAAACAGATCACAACAAATACATATACTTGTTATTTAGTCTTTAAAGATTAAGTATTTAGTGATTTTTTTTAAAGAATAAAGATTTGAAAAAATGCTCCCAGTATTTTTTTATAGAAACATGAAGGTATGTAATAGTGTTTGTCATATGACCTCCATTTTGAAATAATGTATATTTGCATCAAAAAGGACAGAAAGGAAAAATAATCAAAATAGTAAAAGTATTTATCCCTAGGGAGTAGAACAAAATTTGGCTTATAGTATTTTTTCCCCTAGTTCTTTTTTTGTATTTAAAAACAAAAAATGTCAAGGGAGATACTTGAAGAAATTTTTGGTACCCAAGATGTTTTTATGAAATGTTTTTTTTAGCATACTCAAACAAACCTGACTAAAGCAGTTTTGCTTAAACTGGAGTTGTATTTCCGTGGGGCGGGGGAGGTGGGAGGTGGGTGTGGGTGTATTTTTCTTAAAAAGAGAGACGGGAAGGCTGGGGATGTAGTTCAGCACAGAGCAAAAGGGAAGGAGGGAGAAAAAAGGGGATGGAAGGACAAGAGAGGACATAGAAAGATCTCTTCACTTTCTCAGTTCTTGATTTTAGTTTATACCTAGATGTGGAACCAGATATTAAAAAATAACTGATTCAGTAATATATATATATATAGTTCACATTGAAAGACATGAAATTCTTGATGACCATTGTGTAATGATAAATAATAATTATGCTAGCTCATAAAATCCCTCATTGTTCCTTTAACTATTACTGATATGACTTGGGTTAGTGTCTTGTCTTAGTAGTTTTTCCCAAAAAGAGCAGTACTATGCCACATAGCTGGCTAGCTGCATGCCAGGTTGGTCACTCTGTTACATTTATTTCACAGTTACCCAAAAATATACCCTATGGCTTATAAAATTATCCTTTGAATAGCTCAAAAGATATTTCCCTTTCCCTTTCAAATTATCTGTTGCTACATTTAAAAACCACTGCAAAACTTACTGATATGAAACAACCATTTTACTCTGCTCAGGATTCTGTCATACAGGACACAGTAGAACTGACTTTTATCTGTTCCACAATGTCTGGGTTAAACTTTCAGCCCACACCTCTGATGATCCTTTAGTTATAATGCCTACATGTGGCTTCTCTATATGGTCTTTCTACTTCTTTAATTTGCACTTCCTCATAGTATGGTGGTGTCCCTCAAGAATAATACAGAAAAATGTATGGTGTTCTTATAATCTAGTTTATTTAAAAGCAAAAAACAAAACAATTTTTTTAACTTATTGTGGAAAGAAAAATTAATGATCAATTTTTGTTGTAAGCATAGACACAAAAATCATAAACTTGTTGAGAGTGGTGGCATATGCCTTTAATCCCACTTACTTGGACAGTTAAGGCAGGAGGTTCTTTTGAGCCCAAGGGTTCAAGACCGGTCTGGGTACATAGCAAGATACCATTGCAGCACGAAAAATCATGAACAAAGCATAACCTGTTGCTACACAAGAAGATTAACATACTATGGCAAATTTGGATTTATTGTAAGAGTGCAAGATTAGTTAATATTTTAAAAAATCAAACAATGTAATTGATCACATCAACAGAATAAAGAAAACTAGCAGTAATTTTAATAGATACAGAAAAACGTTTGAAAATACCAGGTCCGTAGGAGTAAAGATAACACAAGTCCCAAAAAACTGAAAATGGAAAGGAATGAGACACTGAAAGCTTTCCATTTGAGACAAGGTAAAAAATAGGAAGTTCATTTCTATTTAGAATCACTGTGGAGTTCCTAAAACAAGGAAGAGGAATAAAAAGTATAAAGGGCAAGAAGGAAGTAATAAAACTACCGTCATTCACCAGGAATATGATTTATGCGTAGAAAAAAACTCCAAAACCTCAGAGAAATCATTAAAATAAGTTTAAAAAATTACACAAAAATAATCCCCAAAAGTAACTTATTTTCCAAGAAAATATATAAATGGTCAACAGCACATAAGTAAGATTTTCAGTATCATTAGTTATCAAGGAAATACAAATCAAAAATATGTCAATGTAGATACATGAGAATGGTTAAAATTTGAAAGACAAGAGTAAATAAGAATGGAGCATCTAGAACCTGCTCAGGTTGCTGGTGGGATTCCAAAACAGCCATCTTAGGAAATAGTTGGACTGTTTCTTTAAAAGTTAAACATGCACTTAATATATTACTCAGCAGCTCCAATCCTAGATATTTACCCCCCCAACGAAGAAACCCTGAAAACATGATCGCACAAAAACTTTTACACAAACATTCACAGCATTTTTTACTATAATGCCCAGAGATTGGATAAAATGTTTATTAACAAATGAATGAACATACACAACATAATGTATCCATACAATGGAATACAGTTTGAGCATCCCTAATGTGAAACTGCCAATCCAAAATGCTCTTAAATCCAAAGCACTTCTCATCCCAGGAATTTCAGTGGAGTTCTACTCAACCTGTGCTACTCAGGAATGCAAAGGACCAAGCCATTGAGATGCACAATAGCGAATGATGGGCATATTATGCTGAGAACACATATATACATCAGTACATTTACATGTGATTTATATGTAATTCTACAATAGCAGAAACTATGGTAGTGTGACTGATCAGTTATTGGGAGGCAGGGTATGCTAGATTATTGCAAAGAAATAGGAGCAAACTTTCTATAGTGATGGAAAGTCTCCTTTTATTTTGTTTGTAAAAACACATGTATACTTTTGTTAAAAATTTAATCACACTTAAAATGAGTACATTTTATATTAATGATGAATGTTTAGAAACACTGGTTAAAATAGCCTCAAAAATAAATAATATACTAAAAAGTTTAAAGATATGCATGACTTTTAAGCAGAAAACTAAAACATCCTGAAGGACAACTTCAGTTCATAGATTGGAAGATTCCATTTTTATTTTACTGTGGTTAAGAACACAACATGAAACCTATGCTCTTAATTTTCAAGTGTGCAAAACAGTATTACTGACTGTAGGTACAATGTTGTATAGATCTTTAGCATTTTGTTTAACTGAAAAATTTTTAACTGTTGATCAGTAACTTCCCATTTCCCTTTCCCTTTAGCCTCTGGAAACCACTATTCCATTCTTTGATGCTATGAATTTAACTCTTGGGTGCTTCATATAAGTGAAATCATGCAATATTTGTCCTTCTATCAGTGGCTTATTTATCATAGCATAATGTCATCAAGATTCATCCATGTTGTAAAAAAGACAGGAGAGGTTTTGTTTTGTTTTTAAGTCTGGATAGTGTGGCCAGGCATCATGGTACATGCCTGTAACCCCAGCACTTGGAAGGCTGAGGCAGAAGGATTGCTGCAAAAGGCCAGTCTGGGCTACATAGTGAGTTCAAGGCTATCCTCAACTACATAGTGAGACCCTGTCTAAAAAAAAAAAAAAAAAAAAAGTCTGGATAGTATTGTATTACATTCATGTGCTGATAGACATTTATACTGTCTCCACATTTTGGCTATTGTGGATAGTCCTGCAATGAATATGAGAGTGCTAACAACTCAAGATCCATATTTCAGTTTGTTTGAATAAATGCCCAGAAGTGAGACTACTGGATTGTATGGTAGTTCCATTTTTAATTTTAGAGAACCTTTCCTATTGTTTTTTTTAATAAAAGCTACACCATTTTTTCCTATTAACAGTGTATAACCCATTTCTCCATATTCTTGTCAACACTGTCTCTGTTCTTAAATGGTAGCCATTCTAACAGCTGTATGATAGTATTGTATTATAGTTTTGATTTGCATTTCCTTGACGATTAGTGAAATTGATTATATTTGCATGTTGACCATTTGTGTTTCTTCTTTGGTGAAATGTCTATTCAAGTCCTTAGCTCATTGTAAAATCAAGGTATAAGTTTGTCAGGGATTTGTATATATTCCAGTTGTAGTAGCTCCTTGTATAACTTAGAGAGTAACCCCTTATTAAGTACTTTATATGGTTTACAAATATTTTCTGCTGTTCTGTTGTTGTTTATTTCCTTTACTGTGTCTTCTGATTCTGGCTCAAAAATTACATAACATCATTTCTGCTATATTATGTTGACATAAGTAGTCACAAAGAAACATAGACCCCATCACTCTTTAAAAGAAATGTTGAAGTTGGTTATAAGAGCATCTCGCAGGAGAATGTAGCAGCCTCTACTCAGCTTAAAGTTTACATTCAGTAGGAAAACTCTTTCACTGTTGCTCATTTTCCAAATGCCAAACTATATAGTTACTTTGTGAAAACATCAGTTTTGTGAACTAAATAGTACATTCCAAGACTGTTTTTCTTGTTTTGACACTTGATGCCAGGGAGAGGGCAGACCTTGGCGTTGCTTTTCATACTTGGTATGGAACTTGATGTCAAGTATCAATCTTTTGAGAGACAAAGTTGTTTTGTTTTGCTTTGTTTTGTTTTGAGACAGGATCTGGCTTTGAGGTGCAGGCTGGGCTGGAATTGTCTGTGTAGCCCAGACTGGCCTTGAACTCACTGTGAAACCCTGCCTCAGTCTCATGAGTACTGGGATTAGAGGCATGCACCACCAAGCCTGGATTCCAAAGTAGTTTTCTTAATTTGATTGTTTTCTGTGTCATTTCTGAGTAGCTCTTATATATACATTGTTTAGGCAATGCTGCTACTCTTTTGGAAAAGTAGTATGGCAAAAAAAAAAAAAAAAAAGAAAATTCCCCAATTTTATATCTGGAACAGTTTAGTATTTAAAACAGGAAAGTACTTAATGCTTCTAATTCTGTTTTTCCATTTGTAAAGTGGAAACAGGCATTTTCTTTTTCCTGTTGATACTCAAATTAATAGTGATATAGGGGGATGAAACTCCCAACCTACTAGATGTCCAATGTGAGTTAATGTTCTCTAAAATCAAAGAATGAATTTTAGGAACAATGGAGGTTAAGAGCAGAATATATTTATTGAGAGAAAGAAAGCTGTCTGAGAGAGAGAGACAGAAGAGGTCCCGAGTGGGTTGCCAAAGACTCTTTGTCTTTTCTGGGGACTTCTATAGAGCAAACCCAGATGACATGGGTCCAAGATGTGTAAAACATGGGAACTCACAAGGCAGATGGGCATGAGGTGGGACAGAATCATGGTCAACCAGTAAGATTAATTGTTCAGGTAAAATTGACCAATTTGGGGCCAAATGGGGAAGTGAGTCACACAGCAAGCAGGGCATGCTTAAAGAGCAGTGACTTCCTGTAGGAGGTTGCATTGGTGACTACTGGCTTCATCAAGGTGATGCATGCCTATTTAGAATAACAATCCCTGATGTTTGTACTTAGGGTGTGGTTGCAATTGTTTTGCCCTTTGTTTTGAGATCTGGCCCATAGCAGAGGTGTCTCTTCCAAGGTCAGAAGGTATCTGGTCTTCTGTACTGGTTCCTTTGAGGGCCCACCCCTGTCTGACTGCCTATAATATTTCTAACTAATTCAACTATCTGTAACAATAGGTACTTATGTAAAGGGAGAAGGAAACCATGACTAATAGT
The DNA here is from genome assembly GCA_004363535.1 of Dasyprocta punctata. Lineage (NCBI taxonomy): Eukaryota > Metazoa > Chordata > Mammalia > Rodentia > Dasyproctidae > Dasyprocta > Dasyprocta punctata. The sequence continues at coordinate 102,384 of RJWM01004110.1, forward strand.
CATCTCCAGTTTACCATCTCCACCACTTTAGAAATCAAAAGACTTTCGTTAAATAAATGCAAGGCTAAACTACTTGCGCCCCCAAATGACTGGGATCTCATTTAGTGAACTGAGTTTTGAATTTTGATATTTTCACTTGGCTTGTACTTTAATTTATAGTGTACTTATTTTTAAATGTATTATAATCTACCTTCCCCTTCATAATATCTGTGGGGTTCCAAAAGTCTAAGTGCTGGATTAGTAGGGTTATACTTGCTTACTCCTAGGGTAATTGGGAAGTCCTCTGAGTTTTTGTTTTTGTTTTTGTTTTGTTTTTGGCTTTTGGGGAGGGAGGTATTTGAGATAGGACCTCACTGTTGTAGTTCAGGCTGGCCTTGAACTCACTAATCCTTCTGCCTCAGCGTCTCCCAAGTGCTGGGATTACAGGCATGTGCCACCACACCCAGCAGTCCTCTTGAGTTAAAAAAAAATGGAAAGAAAGAAAAAGAAAGAGGAGAGAGAGAGAGAGAGAGAGAGAGAAAAGGAAAAAAAGAAAAAGTTGGTATCTACAGATGACCTCAAGTCTTAAAAAATAGGATGCTGACCCTTAGATCTTTAAGAATTCACTAAAGGGCTTACTGGAACCACTTATTGCTTAAGGGACCACTGATTTAGAAATTCTCCGGCATTTTTTTTTTTCAGTATTGAAGGTTCCAGGGCCTTCACACAGAGGTACATCCCCAGCCATTTTTATTTTTTGGGACATAGTCTCATTCATTCTAAGTTGCTAAAATGCCCATGCTGGGTGCAAACTTTGCAACTACCCTGCCTCAGCCTCCCAGAGTGGTGGGATTATAGGCTTTCACCATGTACTGCTTCTTTAACAATTTCTGTATTTTATCCTTCTGTACTGTGTGCCTATACAACTTGTTTCTATACAGCTAACCTAAGACTGGTGAATGCCATGAATGAATATGATATTTTACTAATTGATATTAGAGTATATAAATAGATAAAAAGGATATAGTACGTGGAAATATGTCCACATACCCAGTACAAATTAGCTATATTTTTGAGACTTGCATCTTGTTCTAGACTGAAAGAGAATTTACAGGGGGCTCAGAAAAGTGTTAAGTTCACAAAGGGGGCATAATTCATATTTCTCACTGCTTGGTGGTTCTGAATCATCAGTGGTTCAAGCCAGTGGAAATGTGTTAAAAGATTGAAAGCAAAGATGTACTTATAAGGAAAGATAGATATATAAAATATAAAAAGAAAACAGAAATATCTTAGTTTCACAATTTAAATATGTGAAGTCAGCCAGGTATGGTGGCATGCACATGTAATCCCAGCACTCAGGAGGCTGAGGCAGGAGGATCACTGGGAATTCGAGGGCCGTTTGGGCTATAAAACAAGTTCAAGGACAGCCTGAACTACATAGTGAAACCCTGTCTCAAAAAGCCAAAAAAAAAATTTAAAATAAAAATAAGTAAGTGAAGTTTCAAAACCTTTTGGTGGCTTTTCTTACCTGAGAGAATAAACTTCCCAGCTAATCAACATGACCTCACACAAGTCCTTCTAAATCCTCTTCCCTTCTTTTCTAGTCTCATCTTTCAGTGCTCTCCAGTTTTCATTCTACAGTCCAGTTCTAAGGTGTTTATATTATCTAAAACGTTCACGGTGTTTCATTCTTGTGTCAAGCATTTGTTGTTCTCTCCCTGAGATGCCCTTCTCTTATTCATTTCTACTGACCTACCATTTCTTTTATGAACATGTCTCCCATGACTCCTTGCAAATGAATTACTCTTTCTTGTTCTTTTTCTAGTGTGTCTTAACATACCTGTAGCATATATTTATACCGAAGTAATATTTAATTACAGATTCCTTTATACTTCTCAATTATGAACTATTCAAAGTACAAAGACCTTGTATCCCCAGCACAAAGTATTCAGTAAATGTTCAATGGATAAGTAAAGGGAGTAGTGAAAGGCTGTTTTTTATAGTGAGTGTCCACTAATAAAAACATGAACTTAAACATAAAATATTGCTACAAAGGATTTCTTGGTAATAAAGGTTTATATTCAGGAAAAATAGATGTTTCTTTGAAGGTCTTTGAAGCAGACTGGGCTATCATTGGATAGAAGTTAAAGTGTTCTTCTATCTTAAGTCAGTTACAGGTAAGAATACTTTTGCTTTTTCAGACCTAATGTTCCCTGTGTCATCTGTTTCTTGTTACTCATTCTTGAATACTACATTATGATACTTTTCTTTCTTGTTAATAATGTGTATATACCAAATCCTGATAAACACCTATTTTTTCGATATTTTCAAACTCTAATTATAAAGTTCAGCTTCTGTCTCTGCCCTACATCATAATACTCTACTAACCATTTTCTCTTACCACTATAGCTTTAGGCTGAAGGGCTGGGGAGTAAATTTTTTTTAATTTTATGGAAAAAAACCCAAAGTTTAAAAACAAAATAATAGGAGACTAACAATGGTTAATACATTGCATATTGTTATCTTCATTTTTATTTTATTTTTTTTTATTTTATTTGAGTGAAGAAAAACAAAACAAACAAAAACTACAACAACAACGACAAAAAAAAAGACATATATAGTAAAAACAACAAGCAAAGGAGACAAGCAAACAACTAGCATAAATACACAACATTGCAGGTTTACAAAGCCGGAAGATAGAAGCTTGACAATGGTTGCAATTTGCGCATCGTTATCTTTAAAATGGTTTCTTACATTAACAGATATAGACATGCAAGATTGATCCAATCATATGAGTA